>PKRV01000899.1:266115-283233 GCA_003709505.1 Hyphantria cunea | reverse complement strand
CTTTAGGACCTCTCTTTTTCTTAATTATTCGCCTTGTGGTTTTGATCGATTTGACATCTCCTGTATCAGTGCGTACCTGGGTGACTTGTACTGTTTCTGGAGCTTCTTCGAGTACCACAGCTTTGTCAGGTTTTTTTAAGTCTGCGATAGGTGTAGTGGTGTCATCTAGAAGGTCTTCAGTTTTGTGTACCGAAATGATGGGTTGTTGGTCGTCTGTTTGTTCGGTTGTTATTTCAGTGGTTTCTACTTTTGGACCTACCTTCTTTTTGATCGTTCGTTTAGTTATTACCTTTTTAGTAGGCTTACCGTCCGGTGCTTTGAATTCTTCAACAGTGGTGTCTTCAGGTAGCTCGATAATTTGTATAGGTGTAGTTTCATCTTCAATCACAGCAACCGTAGTGATGGGAGCTTCATCATCTTTTTCGATTGTTGTTATTTCGGTAACTTCTTGTTTAGGACCTCTCTTTTTCTTAATTACTCGCCTTGTAGTTTTGATCGATGTGACTTCTCCTGTTTTAGTGCGTTCCTGGGTGACTTGTACTGTTTCTGGAGCTTCTTCGAGTACCAGAGCTTTGTCAGTTATGTGTAAGTCTGCGATTGGTGTATTAGTGTCATCTAAAATTTCTTCAGTTTTGTGTACTGAAATGATGGGTTGTTGGTCGTCTGTTTGTTCGGTTGTTATTTCTGTGGTTTCTACTTTGGGACCTACCTTCTTCTTAATGGTGCGCTTTCTAGTGATTTTTTGTGCGGGCTTACCGTCTAGTGCTTCTAATTCTTCAACAATGGTCTCTTCAGGTAGCTCGATGATTTCTGCGGGAATATGTTCATCTTCGACAGTAGTAACCGTAGTAACAGGAGTTTCGTCGTCTTTTTCGATTGTAGTTATTTCAGTAATTTCTTCTTTAGGACCGCTCTTCTTCTTAATTACCCGCTTCTTCGTCTTGATCGACTTTGCTTCTCCAGTTTCACTGCGTACCAATGTAACTTGAACAGTTTCTGGAGCTTCTTCAAGCACCACGGGTTTGTCAGGTTTGTGTAAATCTGATATAGGTTTAGTAGTGTCATCTAAAAGTTCTTCTGTTTTGTATATTGAAATAATCGGTTGTTGGTCATCTGTTTGTTCTGTAGTTATTTCTGTCGTTTCTACTTTTGGACCTACTTTCTTTTTGATAGTGCGTTTTTTAGTAATTTTTTGTTTTGGCTTACCATCTGGTGTTTCGATCTCTTCAACTATGGTTTCTTCTGGTAGCTCGATAGTTTCTGTAGGAGATGTTTCCTCTTCGACCACAGTAACCGTGGTGACAGGAGCTTCGTCGTCTTTTTCGATCGTTGTTATTTCAGTAACTTGTTCTTTGGGTCCTTTCTTTTTCTTAATTACTCGCCTGGTTGTTTTTATCGATTTAACATCTCCTGTTTCAGTGCGTACTTGTGTGATATGAACTGTTTCTGGAGCTTCTTCGAGTACATCTGCTTTAGCAGAATTGTTTAAGTCAACTATAGGTGTAGTAGTGTCATCTAAAAGTTCTTCGGTTTTGTGGACAGAAATGGTGGGTTGTTGGTGATCTGTTTGTTCAGTTGTTATTTCTGTGATTTCTACCTTAGGACCTACCTTCTTTTTGATGGTCCGTTTTTTGGTTATTTTTTGTTTGAACTTACCGTCCGGTTCTTCGAATTCTTCGATAGTGGTCTCTTCAGGTAGTTCGATGATTTCTGCGGGAACAATTTCATCTTCAACAGTAGTAACGGT
This sequence comes from Hyphantria cunea, assembly GCA_003709505.1. Classification (NCBI taxonomy): domain Eukaryota; kingdom Metazoa; phylum Arthropoda; class Insecta; order Lepidoptera; family Erebidae; genus Hyphantria; species Hyphantria cunea. Next base: position 281,486 of record PKRV01000899.1, on the reverse strand, counting down.
AGTGACAGGAGCTTCGTCGTCTTTTTCTATTGTTGTTATTTCAGTAATTTCTTCTTTAGGACCGCTCTTTTTCTTAATGACCCGCTTCTTCGTCCTGATCGACTTCACTTCTCCAGTTTCAGTGCGTACCAATGTAACTTGAACAGTTTCTGGAGCTTCTTCAAGCACCACGGCTTTGTCAGGTTTGTGTAAATCTGATATAGGTTTAGTAGTGTCATCTAAAAGTTCTTCTGTTTTGTATACTGAAATAATCGGTTGTTGGTCATCTGTTTGTTCTGTAGTTATTTCTGTAGTTTCTACTTTTGTACCTACCTTCTTTTTGATAGTGCGTTTTTTCGTAATTTTTTGTTTTGGCTTACCATCTGGTGTTTCGAACTCTTCAACTTTGGTCTCTTCTGGCAGCTCGATGGTTTCTGTTGGAGTAGTTTCCTCTTCGACCACAGTAACCGTGGTGATAGGTGCTTCGTCGTCTTTTTCGATTGTTGTTATTTCAGTAACATGTTCTTTGGGACCTTTCTTTTTCTTAATTACTCGCCTAGTTGTTTTGATCGATTTAACATCTCCTGTTTCAGTGCGTACTTGTGTTATATGAACTGTTTCTGGAGCTTCTTCGAGTACCTCGGCTTTAGCAGAATTGTTTAAATCTTCTATAGGTGTAGTAGTGTCATCTAAAAGTTCTTCGGTTTTGTGTACAGAAATGATGGGTTGTTGGTCGTCTGTTTGTTCGGTTATTATTTCTGTGGTTTCTACCTTGGGACCTACCTTCTTCTTAATGGTGCGTTTTCTAGTGATTTTTTGTGCGGGCTTACCGTCTAGTGCTTCTAATTCTTCAACAATGGTCTCTTCAGGTAGCTCGATGATTTCTGCGGGAATAATTTCGTCTTCGACAGTAGTAACCGTAGTCACAGGACTTTCGTCGTCTCTTTCGATTGTTGTTATTTCGGTAATTTCTTCTTTAGGACCGCTCTTTTTGTTAATGACCCGCTTCTTGGTCTTGATCGACTTCGCTTCTCCAGTTTCAGTGCGTACCAATGTAACTTGAACAGTTTCTGGAGCTTCTTGTAGCACCACGGCTTTGTCAGGTTTGTGTAAATCTGATATAGGTTTAGTAGTGTCATCTAAAAGTTCTTCTGTTTTGTATACTGAAATAATCGGTTGTTCGTCATCTGTTTGTTCTGTAGTTATTTCTGTCGTTTCTACTTTTGGACCTACCTTCTTTTTGATTGTGCGCTTTTTAGTAATTTTTTGTTTTGGCCTACCATCTGGTGTTTCGATCTCTTCAAATGTGGTTTCTTCTGGTAGCTCGATAGTTTCTGTAGGAGATGTTTCCTCTTCGACCACAGTAACCGTGGTGACAGGAGCTTCGTCTTCTTTTTCAATTGTCGTTATTTCAGTAACTTCTTCTTTAGCACCCCTTTTTTTCTTAATGACTCGCCTAGTCGTCTTGATCGCTTGCACATCTCCCGTTTCAGTATGGACATGTGTGACTTGTACTGTTTCTGGCGCTTCTTCGAGCATCACGGCTCTATCGGATTTGTTCAAATTTGCGATATGTGCAGTACTGTCGTCTAGAAGTTCTTCAGTTTTGATTACCGAAATGATCGGTTGTAGGTCGTCTGTTTGTTCAGTAGTTATTTCTGTCGTAACTACTTTAGGCCCCGCCTTCTTTTTGATAATGCGTTTTTTGATAATTTTTTGTTTTGACTTACCGTCTGGTGTTTCGATCTCTTCAACTTTTATCTCTTCTGGCAGCTCGATGGTTTCTGTTGGAGCAGTTTCCTCTTCGATCACAGTATCCGCAGTGACAGGAGCTTCTTCTTCTCTTTTGATTGTTTTTATTTCCGTTACTTTTTTTGTAGCACCTCTCTTTTTCTTAGTCACTTGTTTAATCGTCTTATCGTATATATCTCCCGTCTCAGTATGTACCTGGGTGACTTTTTCTGTTTCAGGAGCTTCTTCGAGTATATCGGCCTTTTCAGGTTTGTTTAAATCCTCAATAGGTGCAGCAATATCATCTAAAAGTTCTATAGTCTTATGTACCGAAATGATCGGTTGTTGGCCGTCTATTTGTTCAGTAGTTATTTCTGTGGTTTCTACTTTATGACCAACCTTCTCTCTAATAGTTCGTTTATTGATTTTCTTTTGGCGAGGTTTACCGTCTGATGCTTCATACTTCTCAATAGTTATTTCTTCAGGTAATTCCACGGTTTCTATAGGTGTCGATCCAGGAGTTTCATCAAGTGTCTCAAGCTTTTCCTTTATTTTTTCTTCTGAAACGTATACTTCGGGAAATGACTGGTTATTGGCTTGTTGTTCAGTCACAGTTTCTTTTACTTCGATTTCATAACTTGACTTTTTCTTTTTTCCATTTTTGCTTGTTCTTAGTTTTGTTGGCTGTTGTTCTTCTAAGGATTTGTCACTTGTTATTTCTTCTGTGCTTTGTATAGAAGTTATTGGTGTTTTTTCTTGTTCGTTATTATCTGCTGTAGTTTCTTCGTCTATAATTTCTTCGATTTCTATTTGTGCTGCCATTTTAGGTATGTATAGTTCTTCTTCAGGCATTTCAACTGTGCTCTTTTCTGTCGCTTCTTGTTTCATATCTATTTCGTCTCCATCGTATTCTTCGATATTTAAGTCATGATTTTTGTCCTTTTTAAATGGTTTTGGTTCATCTACTTCCAAAGTTTCTTCAATGACTACATCTCCATCACCGGAGTTAAAAGATGCCACCTTCTTTTTCTTTCTTAAAATAGTTCTTTTAGTTTTTATTTGTATTGGTTCAGAGTCACCAGGTCCTTGTATAAATTTAGTGACAATTTCTTCGCTCTCTTCTGTGTCTGATGTTTTAGGTGAAGAATGTGTTACGTCCGTAAGTTCTGTGAAAACGTTTTAAACTATTATTGATATTCTTTTTATTTTTACTAATGTACAGTATAGTAGTATTATTTGTTCGTGTTGTTTGTCATAGTTTTTTTATAATAACATTAGCAACATAAATATAGCTTAACAATCTACATCTAAATATTACATTTATTCAAATATTTTGTCGCAAAACATTATACATAAGCAAATGTAAAAAAAACTATTTTCGTAGACGCTATTATAACCAAACGTTATAACTTAGATTAGCATTGTTAGATATTTACTATTGGAGAGTAACAAGGCAGTTGTACAGAATGATCTTGCCATCTTAAACTAAAAGGTATAATAGACATGATGACAGTAGCCAAGAATCACTAAAATTATGTATTTATCTAAGGAAATGGGGTTCAAAGAGTATAAACATTGTATGTATTTTCACATTTAGAGTGAGATTAATAGTTGATTTATTGTTTTGATTGTATGTATTTTAAACTTAAAATGTAAATCACAGTTTTTTCCTACTAAAGCTTTATTTTTTGTAGAAATATAACTGTTTTTGGCAATAGATACTCATATATGGCAATAGGTATAGAATACTTCCAAACATCACAAAACAGTTTAAAATATATTTTTAAATGACGTCTAACAATAACAAGATGTAATGAACGATCAAATTATCACTTTTCTTTACACTATACTACATTAACCTTAATATATTAATAGTTGATGTTGTGATTTAAAAAGTGACGTATATATGTCCACCATTAGTATATTGGAGATCGTGATAACTAATAGTTAAAAAGATACTTGATTGTCCTAAAATATCTATAGTTATAATAGTTTGTTTAATTATATTTAATAATAATAAAAACTTACCCTGGACAAATGGCGCCGGTTCGGCAATTATACTGCTATGAACGTCTTCATCATTTTTAGTCAATTTACATATAGAGAGGTCAGGCAGTTTTTCAGTATAGGCTACGGTTTGCTCATCCACAAATTCGGCAGTAACCTCAACCTCATTTGCAATTGTAAAACTTTCATTTGTTTTTTGTGCTTTCGGTTTTGATACATGTAATTCAGTTTCATGTTGAATAATTTCACCGTCTGTGATTAATAATGGTGTCATACTTGTGAATGTATTCTTTGTTGTTTCAGTATTGGTTTTAGGTGTTATTAGTTCATTAACTTGAGTTTCTAAAACATGTTCTGTGCATTGAACGTGTGTTAGTGGTACGATATTTTTTTCAGCAGTGGCAGGTTTGATTTGATCGGATTTGAAACTGTCTGATGAATCTCCCTGTGTTACTTCGTTAATAATTAGGCTTTCCAGTATACTTAAACCCGGAGCTGCCATTTCGGCAGGTACTAGTTTCTCAAAGGATGTATTAACTTCATGTTCATGTACGATAACTGAGGTTTGACTGATAGGACGCATTGGGATAGGAATACCTTGAACGTTTACTTCCCCATGTTCTACAATTTTAATTGATGATATATTCTCACCTGTAATTATTTCTGTTTGTTGGATAGGTGTCATTTCTAGTAGTTGCTCAGTTACTTCTCGTTTTTGTTCTTTATTTATTGAAATATATTTAGGTGATTCTTGTGGTACATCTTCAATGACAGTATAGCTTTTATGTGATTCGAATTCAAGAGAGGCTTGGCTCCTACCTGGCTCCAAAACTATTGCTAATTCTTCTATTTTTTCAATTACTTCAGGTTTCACGTTGAGTAATTCTTCACAAACAATATGACTTTTATCAGCTTTTTCAGAGTTTTTATATGTTTTGTCAAACGAATCTAAGATTTCCAGAGCTTGTGGTTGCATAGAAATAAGTTCTTTCTGAACAACTGCCTTTGTTATAGCTTTTTCATCGTTAATACTTATGTCTTTTAACACCTGATAATCTTCAATTGCCACCGTTTCTGTTGTAGTAACATGGTTAATAGATTTCATATCTATTTTATGTTTTTCAAATGCAGGTGTTGAGATGGGTGCAATGTCTTTCTCTTTCTCTTTAATTAAAATGTCTGTAATAGTGACATGTTGCTGTGGTTCAATGACTACTTCTGTTGTCTCTTTTTGGGGCATTTTATCACATGGGAAAATTCCCTCTGCTTCTTTGTACATTATTTCTTCTATTTGAATAGGTAAATTTGTAATATAAGATTGCTCTGTTTTTTGTGGAATTTCGGATGTTTTCATTGTTATTGAATGTTCTTTTTCCCTAATTTCGGCTTGTGTTATTGTTAAATGTTGATCGACTTCTAGATTAATGGTAGGAGTGTGTTCATATGTTTTTCCTATTGACTGCATATCTGTTACTTTTTCTTCATATTTTGTTTCATGCACAATAATTGGTTTTACTGATTCTATAGTTAAATCTCCTAAAGTTTCTTTCTTTTCAAACTTATCCAAAGAATTTTCTACTTCTGTAGTTTGGAGCAATTCAACATTTAAGTGCTTATGTGTGGTTAAGCTAACATCATTAGTAAGTGGTTTTGGTATTATAGTTTCTTTTAAGGTACCCTCTTTCTCGACTGCTGTATTTTCAGACACATTAAGAGAATCTGTTGGTTGAATAATGACATCAATATGTTGAGATTTCAATTCAGTAGCATGTTTTAAGATATTTTCTTTTTCGCTGACCACAGTTTCATCTACATCCACGCTTAAACATAGTGACATGTCAACTGTAGGTTCTATTGTTTTACGTTCAGGTAACATCTCTTTACTGATCGTGTCTTCTTTTTCAGAGGAGGTGATTTGAGTAATATTAACATGTTTTTTACCCTGTATAGTCAAATTTACGGTTTCACGCCTTGTTGCTGGCATATCATCGAGTGCTCTTTCCGATTCTGTCACGATGATTTCGGTAATATCTACCGATTTTTGTTCCTCTATACTTCTAGTTGGTTTTCGAGGTTCTTGTAAACTTTTTTCAGAAGTATCTTCTACTTCTCCAATGAATATTATATTTTTTTCTAAAGCTTCTTGTATACCATGTCTAGATCGTGCGCACGTCGGCAATATTTTAGGTAGTTCCAAATCTTCAGTATCTTGATTTACTACTATTTCAGTTCGTAACAAAGGCTGTTTTTCAGTTAACACTGGGATAGCTGCAGTAGAAAAAGGTTCGCATATTTCATCTAATTTATTTTCCATTTCCATTGTTTGTATTTCCATGATTTGTTTAGCTGTTGTTTCAGTCACATTTTCAGTAGCATTATATTTATCTGTTATAGAATCTTTAAGATCGCTTTCTCTCTCACCTGTTAGAATTTCGGTGCTTTCAATGTGTCTTTGCAGTGTATCATGTATAGGCAATGCATTTAAGGTTTTAGTAGCTACACCCTCGAAATTGTCAACATTAATTTCTGGAATTATTTCAGTGTTTATTGAACTACTAAATGGAACAAAAGCAACTGATGCATCGTATTTCTGCTGCATAATGTCACTATCCAGCTTCTTTTCTTGATCCATCGTTTCTGCGTATGTTGTGATGACGGCGTCAATTTCGCCCAAATGACTTTTAACAGTTGATTTTATTACCTTTTCTTCATGCATTAAATTCTCGCTTTCACCTAAAACTATTTCAATTTGTTCAACTGTATTTTTTGCAATAGGTGTAATATTTGATTTTTGTAACATTACTTTCATGTCACTAAATTCTTCCGGTATTTGACTTGTAAAAATTTCTTCAGTATTAGCTGTTTTTCCATATATTTCATCAATTGAGGGTGTAGCGGTATTGTAGTTTCTGTTTATGTTATCGGTATTATCAATGTTATCAGAATGAGATGTGACTTCTGAAGTTTGTAGGCTTTGTTGACAAATTATTGAAAAAGCTGCGTTTTGTTTATCCGGAACATTGGAAAACAATAAAATGTCCTCTTTTTCGATCATTACTTTTTCATCCTTTTCAGGTACTGACAAGGTTGTTATTGATATTTGAGGTTTAGCAGATGAGGTCAATTTACTAACAAAACTTTCTTCTGAAGAATGGACAAGAATTTCCTGTTGAGTTATAGCTTCTGTTGTAATAGGAGCTGGTTTAGCTCTGGCCCACGGTAAAGTATTTGATTTTTCCAACATTTCTGGTAGTATCTCTGATTTATTTTCTTCTACTGAAACAGCCGTATTCGAATCTATGTTATAAATAGCTGAAACACACTGTGGTAAATTATGATTTTCAAATACACTTTCCTTTTCACTGTAGTCCGTAGTGCTTACCACTAATTCCCTGTGTGCCACATTGTCTAGAGTCGCTTTTTTAAGGGAATTTTCAATTTTAGCATCTGTTAATTCTACACTTGTATCTACGGTGATTTCAGACGTAGTGGCTACTGGTCGACCTATAATGTCTGTAGATGCTGTCAGTGTTTGTGGGCTTGCAATAACCTCATAATCACCCTCTTTTTCGTGCTCTAATACTTCTGTAATTTTCACTATATCTTCTGTGTAAACTATTTCAGGCGCTAAAACTTTACTATAAGGCAGCAATTCTTTTTGTAAGGTGGACTGACTGTCTAAAATTTTATTTTCTGATACTTGTAAGGGAATTAAATTATATGACCCTATTTGAGCTTCTTCGTAGTTAAATTTGAATGAGTCTAATTTATCCAACGTATCTTTAGGGCTGACTTCCATCACCATTGCAATTTTGCGATCTGAGTCTATATCCACATTGGCAAACGAATTAGCTTCTACTTTTTCTGTATCAAGGTTTTGTTCCTTGACATCTGCAACAATTTCAGTGATATTTAAACTTTCTTGACCAATAAAATATGTTTGAGCTTCACTGTGTGATATTTTATTTTCTTGTAAGTTCTGTAGTTGTTCTGTTACTGTCGTTTGAAGTACAGATATTTCTTTTTGCAAGTCTCTAGATTCTGATGCAATTTCTGCCAAATTTGGTTGTTCGGTAATAAATGAAATTTGATCGGCAGTATTAATTTCCTGTGACATTGGACTTTTCAAAGAATGACTAGGTGTCGTTTGTGCATGGAATACATCCGGTATTTTGTTTAAGTTTAATTTCTTCTCGGTTTCTGAATATTCTGTTTCTGATACGGTTAAAGGTATATTAGGAATGAGAGATGCAGTCACAATTTCTGGTTTCTTCGTTATGTAGTCTTTCGTAGATTCTTTGTCATGTATTAAAGGATATGAGACAATCTTAGCCTGAGTTGTTGTGAATGTCTCTGTTGCGGCCTCTGTCACTGCTTTTGTTGATGTCATGATTTCATCGGTAGCAACCATTTCTAATATTTCTGAGGTTATTAAAGGCTCAAATGCTTTCAAGTCTGCATCTGCTTTTACTGTTAATTTATTATCTTCTAATACCAAATCCGTTTCACTTTCATGAACCTCGACTACGCTGACAGTATTTTTGTCTAGAGTAGATATTGTTATATCAGCATGCGTTTCAAAAACTGGTTGAGGTTCTTCGATATTCCTTTCAGAATCATGAACACTTGTTTCTAAATTGAATTTATGTTGAAGTTCGTTTATACCAACAATAGCTGTTTTTTGCGGCACTGTTTTAGGAGTAAATTCAGATTCTTTTATATGAGCTGTGGTTACAGTATTGCTTACACTGGTGTGTAACAATATATCCTTATTAATAGATACTAGACTTGGCATTTCTTTAGTTGAAAGTTCTTCTTCCTTTTCATGTGATTCCCCAATAAACACAACAAGACTATCTTTAGAAGCAATATCTACATTTGCTTCTTGCGATGGCGGTAACTTTAAGGAAGCTAAAATTCCTTCACGTTCTTGAATATTTTGAACTTCTGTTATCACCTGGTTAGAAACTAGAACATCCTTACGAGCGGTTTCAGTTGGAACAATCAATTCAGGATAATACTTTCCAGACTTATCTTCTACAAAAACTTCATCTACCTGAATGGATTCTAGCAAGTTAAATTTAAGCTTTGAAGTAGCCCTATTTTCAGGCACAAGAGCTTCTACATTACTTTCTTTTATTTCTTCATTAACTTCTGTAATGTTTATTCCAAGTAAAGGCGTGAAAGCCACTGTGGCGTTTGTTATTTTTATGGTTGAATCTTGAAGTGGAGCTTCCTTAACAGACACTACCTGTTCTGATATTTTTAATGCATCTTGCAGTAACATTGTTGTCTTAGCACTCTCTACTTGGCATTCGTCTTTTTGCAAATCTGATGTTGACGTATTAGAATGAACTTCTGTAATGACAAAGCCTTCTGCAGGAACAAAGCTTTTATTCGCTGTATTTTCATTCTTATTTTCATTAATTTGGTAATCTGTTACAGAATTACTTATTTCTACTTCAGTTACTAACAGAGGTTCAATTTTATTCATAGATGGTTTTATTGCAACTTTGGCATTATCTTTAATTACTAACGGAGATTCACTTTCTTGTGTTTGTTGCATATCAGAAATTAAAGAATAATTGGTATCAATTTTCATATTTGCTATGACATTTGTATTGAGTTTTTCAGCGAGGATGTGCGTTATTTGGCTAGCTGGTATTACTTCAACCTTACTATCGGAAACATCCGTTGCTATTGTACTGACATATGGGAAATCTTCTTTTTCAAATATTCCAGTTTCATCCTCTTCATAATGTTCTTCTTTCTCTTTAGACTGTGATGTTTTAGTTCGTTGTACTTTTTCTTCATTTGAAATCTCAACTATTTGGAGTTCTTCTTCAGACCCTATTTTCTGTTTAGTGTACTTTTTACGTTTGGCTTGTTCTTTTTCTTTTGTATCTGTGAATTATAGTCATAGTGTTTGAAGTTCATTACGAATAAAATATAAACTGATAAAATATTCAATATGTTTTAGCGGTATATTAAAGTAAGCTTATACACAACACACTAGTTCAAAATCTTATACTGACTAAACTTAGAAGTACAAAACTAGTAGTAATACTTACTGCCACGAGGCTTGATTACACGATCGTATGCTATAATATATTATTCAAATTGAAGCGGATCCTTGAAGCTAAAAGCAGTTGTTAAAATTGCTTAAATAAAACTGTAAGAAACTTGTTAGCTAACGTTTTTGAGTGACACACATACATAAAAGGAAAATACTTAAACATGTTTAAGAATTTCTTAGTGCTAAGGAAGCAAACTTCAAAGTGTTTTAAATATCAAAATATGCCTTTTTAATATAAACTTTAAACAAGTTATAAGTTATAAGTTTATAGTTCATGAAAAACAAAATAAATTTTGATATTATTAGGGTTTCGGTTAAGTAAAGAAAATCCTCATTAACCGAAAACTACTTATTTTATGCTTATTATGTTTCATTACAATTTATTAAATTTCTTAATTTACAACCACTACATGTTTTTATTCTCAATGGCCACGGGTTTATAACTTTCGTAAAATATAATATTAATTATGATGTAATTGGTTACCTTAATGAAATAAAAAGAAAACGATTTATTTTCTATTATATTTATAAAATAAACGCGCGCTTATATCTCTCGAATTCCCAGCTTCCCAATTCGAACTCCGTCCAACAAATTAAAAAAAATTGTTAACAAATATCCTAGCACAAAATGCTCCCATTTTACTATAGATTTTTAATATCATTCATATATCAAAGAGTTAAAACAAATATACTATGAAGTTGTTTAATGAGTTAGTGATACCTCAAGTACGTCGAATGATACAATTAAGCATTAGGTAAATCAAAAAACAATTAAGTAATAAATCTTATTCATTCAAAGCACGAGTTATAGAGAAGCGTTGGAATCACCTAATTTTAAATGTATAGAAAGAACCACGTACCTGGTAAGGCATCCTCATCTTTTTTAGTGTCTGAAATGATTGAAAATCATTTAATACATTTACACTGTAAAATGAGTTAGCGGGTTGGCCTCAAATTTATACAATTACCAGAATATATAGATCACATATAAGTAAGAAATATCGTGTGTATATTCTGACATATTGAGGTATATATTTTGAAAATAAAGAAATAAAACTACTTAGGTTTTACTAATAAATCTAAATATACATGAACATGCGTGGATAAATATCAGAATTTTATAAGAAAGGGATAATTTCTCGGTCATTTCAGTACCTAGATTCATTTAATTAAAATATTTATATAACATTAAAATATTCTGGTGACTGATCGAGACTACGAAGTATCGTGCCCATATTCATCCTCATCATAAGAACCGACTAAAGGGAGCAACACAATATCACTACAAGAAAATGTGAACTTGAAACAAATCTGTCAACGCGTGTGGCTTGATGAACAAGCTTTGCTCAGTAATTTTTTTTTTTTGGTAAATTTTCTAAAAATGAATCCTAGCTAGATTGATTTATCGCCCCCGAAACCCCTCCATACTAAAGGAGAATGGTAGATCCTTTACCGCTGGCAATGTATTATGAATAGTTAAAAGAATTATACCGTTTATTAAGTAAATCATCCCAATTATTTTTATGTGTGCTAAAATAATTTAAATTCTGCTTATAAAGTCGTTAAAACTGCATTAACAATGTTTTAAACACACCATGACAACCTCGGTGGCGCAGCGGTAGCGTATGCGACTGCTATTCTCGAGGTCTCAGATTCGAATCCCGGGTCGGATCAAATGTTTGTATGATCTGCAAATATTTATTGCGGAGTTTGGGTGTTTTCTATGCATAATATGTATGTATTAACAAAAAAGTATACATGTATTCATATCAGTTGTCTAGTACCCATATAAAAGCTCTGCTTATTTTGGTACTACTAGATAGCGTTGTGTGTTAGATGTCCGGAATATTTTTTGATCATGCTTAAAATCTACTTAATCTGAAAACTAGATGACGTCGTGTGTCGGATTGCAAAAATACTTTACTTTAATTTTAAATATACATTAAATAAAAAAACCATTAAATTATTGAATCGATATTTGTGAATGAGCTTACTGGTGAATTTAGTAAAAGAGCGACATTTTATTGACGGTTCAAGAAAATCATACGCGAATGTTTTTTGATTTTTTTTAGGTTTGGTTTTAGGTGTTATCTTCGTCTCCCGAGATAAAATCTTATGCTTTCCGAAAGGATTTCTTCGAATTATTTCCCATTTTGCTTTGATCGCCTTTTCGTACGAACACTTCTTGGACGGCCAGATCTATTTCTGTCACAAACAGAGGAGGTTTCATTGTACCTATCATTAGCCCGGTACACAAACATTTAACTAATATCAAGCGATTTTAAAAATTGTATTTGGCTCTTTACCTACTCCATTCTTCTTAACCTACAGCGATTCGGTTCTCTATAAGCCCATTGCATTTTAATATCACAAAATATTTTACAATATATTGGTGCGAAAATAAGAAATCACAATGAACAATTGTATAAAAATGACAGATTCCAAATTCAATTGTTATATTTTGTTTATTGCACCGTATTTATGGCCAGACTAACTACTAAAATGTGGAATTCGACGTCTCCATGTAAAAGGGCAGGTTATTTATTAGTTTGATTATTGGCACAATTTTACGATTATTCGTTTAAAAACGAATTTTAAGAGTCGTAGTACTATGGTGAAGGACCTAATTAGGTGACTTTGAATTATGTACATAATCTTTCTCTTAAATTATTTGGTTATTTTCGATCTTTTTTTTTTGTTTTTTTTTAACGAAGATAAAAGAGACGAGTAGATAAATGAAGAATTGTACATCTTGTGATGAATTAAAAATAGTTTATTACTATATGGTGTTACGGAAAAGGTTAAGGTAATTGTGTGCACCAATCAAATACTAGTTGTTTCAACATGAAAAGTATGAGAATTTAAACGGTATCTCTTAGATTAAACATTTGCCATAAGCAAGTGCTGCGTTTTTGCTTGGTATCTCATTACAAAAGAAGTTCCTACCTTCTTATAATTAAATTGTAATATTTCCCTGATTTTATAATAATAAATATTTATTTAGGATTTTATTAGTCGTTAACTACCTTATCGTTAGCAAGTAGTTATGATTTTGTTAAAAGAATGCATCACCTTAATATTATTTGCAATACATAATAGTTATTTAAATTGAGTATATACAAAAGTGTAATATATAGTCTCTTACTGATTTTAGTTTTACATAATACATATTATTGTTTCTATAATGTTCTATTTTAATACTATAAACGCGAAAGTTTGTTAGGATGTTTGTTACTCTTTCACGTAAAAACTACAGAACGGATTTGGATGAAACTTTACAATAATATAGTTGATACATCAGAATAACACATAGGCTACTATTTGCCGCGATAACCGACATATACGCGGGCGGAGCCGTGGGAATAAACTAGTATGTTATAAATTTGAAGACTGTTGATAATGACTTACCTTTTATGGCTTTCGTCATACGCGTTTCTGCAACATTTTTAGCAGTAGATTCCACAATAACCTGTAACATAATTATACGTTAGTTTGTCTAAATTAAACAGTCAGCTGCATTAAATATATATAGCCTATATATATATATATATCTATTAGGTAGATGGTGACTGTTTCATTTTGCTACTAAATCTTATCTTAAATGTATTTTAATACTATTGTTTTTTAACACTCCTTTATTAACTTCTTTTTTTTGTTTGTTTATTCGCAACCTACTTATTTAAGCATGCTTTTTTAGTTTTGAAACTATATTTGTTTAGTATCTGGTTCCTTTGTAGTCAAATTCAAACATCGTGTATGATAGTGTAATTTTCATTAAGAAGTTAAAGCTACTCTATCAAACACGATGTACTGTGTTTTAAATGAATTAATTATTTATGTATTGATTACCTCTTGTGCTTCCTTTTGTTCCCAGGATCGAGGCTTGAAATCTTCTGGATAAAAGTGCGCTATAACCTCTTCAACAGAAGAATGTTTTAAATCTACCATTTTTAAGAAAGCACGGAATCCAACCTTCGCCGCGATAACGTCTTCGTCTTGAGTGGTTTCTTCAGTAAGTACTTCAGTAATTAAAGCGCCATGTCCCTGGCGTTCTACCAAACGAACGAGTGCGGATTGTGACTGTGGAACCCGTAACGCTGGGAAATATTCTGCGTCATATAAACTTTCAATTTCTTCGTTAGTTATACCGCTTCTCATCATAAAACCAATTTTAGCTAATTCGCGTAGCGGTGATTCTCCAGGCCCGAATTCTTTTGCGTTTATGACCTCCAGCAGTTCGTTAATTTCTGCTACTATTCGAGAATCACTCTCTACCATTCTTAATATTCCCTTCTGTGTTTTGAATGTCTTTTCAAATGGTTGTACCGTCTCTTCATTTTCTATTTGTGATGACACTAAATAGGCATGAGGAGAAATTATAGTCTCAGCTTTCTTTTCCTCCGTCGGTTTTTCTTTTTCATCCACCTTTTTATAAGAAGCAACGTCTACAGTTTCTACGTAGTCGGCTTCGGTGACAATTGTCTTTGCTTTCTTTTTATCTATACTTTTAATGCCTTTAGGTTTTTCAACTGTTTGAACATCTGTGACAGCGATAGATTCTTGAAAATCTTCTATAACTTCTTTTGCGGTCTCTTTTTGTACGATTTCGTCTTCTCGTTTACTAATTTTATCTTTTTGTTTAATTTCCTTTGCCTTTTTTACTTTTGCTCCTTTTTGGAACACTTGTAATTTAGCTTTAGTTATTGCCATGCCAATATCACTTACAGCTTTACACATGTATGTGCCTTCTAATTCCTTAACACACTTTCTAATAGTGCACGACGTGTGATTATCTTTATTTTCTACAATAAACCGATCGTCTGTTCTTATTACCTTGTCGTCTTTATACCAAAGAATTTCTGAAAGACAAAGAACATGTTGTAGTTTTCAAGATCATCAATAAGAAAACATACGTTTTATCAAGCAGATATATTACCCGGCGTTGGATTTCCGCTGTAAACAGCTTCAAAAGTAACGGTTTCCTCTTCATCAACACGTTCCCCTAAAATTTCTTTAATAAATGTGGGAACAGCCTGTGTTGCTGCAATGAAAAAGATTGTTGTATTTAGAGTAATCTCTGATATTTTCTAATGTATCTATTATTTATTGTTGCCAGTATGCAAAATTCTTTTTCTAAAATAGTAGCAATATTTATTAGAGTTCTTTATCAAATCAAATCTATACTAATACTACAAAGGTAAAGAGCTTGGTTGAACGCGTTACAGAAACTACTGTTCCTTTGAAAAACTCTTTCAGCGTTAGATAGCCTTTATTGAGAAAGGCTATATATCATCACGTTACGACCAATAGCAGTGGAGTGTGTGTGTTGCTATTTTAAGCATCGTGAAACATAGTAAAACATAAATATTTACCCTTTAAAGCGGCTTGCAACTCTTCCATGTGTGTTACCCATTCCGGTTTTCGGTACTCTTTGGTTCCAATAATACCTTTGAACATTTTAGCAGAAGTTAAAATGCAAATAGTAACAGTAATAATAGCAACAGTTAAAATGTTAATACATTTATGTTATCTGTGTATTTTTCGTAAATTTAAAAGTTTTGATTTCCACAATATATAT
>PKRV01000899.1:212397-262612 GCA_003709505.1 Hyphantria cunea | reverse complement strand
ATATATATTATTTATTATATATTAATAAAAATTGATCTTTATTACTGTACAATAACGTCATCAGTTAAATTACCGGACCCCGTGCTTCACCCAGCCGGAGGTCCGGGGTAAAGCACAGGTTTGTTCCCGTTTAGGTATGTGTACTCACAAAAAAAAAGCCGCAACTTCAATTTTGACTTTTGTTAATTTTATAAGCAACTGTGACGAATAGATCGCGCTGATATTTGTATTATTTATTTAAATAAAAAAAAGTACTAACCTGGTTAATTCGCCTTCTGAAGTTGTTACAACTATGGGTAAAGCTTTTACAATCCTTGGGGCAAATTCTTCGAGATCACTAGTTTTCTGAAACGCAGTCGATGTATGAAAATACACAATATTTTGTATATATTTAACTAGCATTTTTAAGTAGTATGACTCACCTCATCGCTCAAAATATCTTCTTCTGATGCGCTTGGTACATATTCATAAGCTAGAAAATAAGAATAATAGTTAAAGTATGATAAAAAATGTAAATACTTTATGTATCTGTGAATAATTTCAATCACTTTATATTATTTTCGGCAATATCCTAAAAACAATCTCAAAATGAAAACTGTTGACTTGAAAGAATTAGACAAATAAGGTGCTTATGCAGGTGCGCATCCATGAAGCTCTCATAACACAAGCGTTCTTTGTCGTCTTCTATCGTTGTCATTTTTACAGTTATAAAGTATTTTCAATACAGTTTACTAGGCATTGGCGACTAAAGTACTGCTTAAATTTCATGGTCCCGAATTATGAAACACTAAATCGTACCCTATTTTTCATGTAAAGTTTTAAATAGACGTTTATATGTAATTATATCAAGCTCTCAATAAATTTCTATTGAAATAACACCGTTGACTAATATTAAAGTTCAGATTGTTCTACAGATGCATGGCAAGTGTGATATGTTGTTACTAATTCAATATATTAATTAACAAAACTCATTCTCGATTTACACATGCAAACTAATGTTACATGCACAGAAGAAATTATAAATTTCGTCACTACCTTCGACAAGTACAGTACATTCGCTGCTACAACTTCCGAATTCATTTGTAGCTACGCAACAATACGTCCCTGTCATTTCGGGGAAGGCTTCTTTTATGCATAATTCGCATAAGCCCGATTCTTGTCGAGCTACCGCAATGTCTCTAGCTCTTTGTACAGGTGTTCCGTCGTGGTACCAATCAATTTTAGGCCAAGGCTCACCCATTATTTTACAAGAAAGTGCTATTGGTTCCCCATCCATTATAGTAAGAGGTTCCAGAGGAGATAGTATTATTGGTGCCTGTCCTGTACGTTCCTTATTCTGTTTTTCTACAATTAAAGAAGCTGAACAAGAAACAGAACCAGCGAAATTTTCAGCTCTACATGTGATGACTCCTAAAATTTCTTCTGTAATATTTTCAAAACAAAGACACGATATGTTTTCTCTGTTTGTAATGTAAATGTTTGTTAATTTGTTTTGTTTAACATAAGAAGTTACATCTCTTGTATCTATAAACCATTGAAAGGAAGCCGTAGGACTAGATATAACTTCAACCTCAAGTAGCACAATTTCTCCTAAAACCACTCTTTTGGGATGAAGTGGTCTAATAATTATTGGTGGTACTATCTGGTCTTCATTTAACGATTTGATTAACTTTACAGAACTTGCTGACTTTACAACCAAGTTTTTGTTTTCGATGATAACTTCGTATTTTCCTACTTTCTTTTTATCTACATTTTTCAATTTTATAGTAGATTTTTCACTGTCAATGCAAATAATACAGTCCTCGCTTGGTTCTAGTGTCTGGTTGTTGCGGTACCACTTCACTTTGTTATCGTCACCAGGTTCGTATGTAACAGTCAGTTCGAAAGCACCCTTTTCCAAAACATTTATAGCTTTTATAGGCTCAACTATAATAGGTTCCACCTCTGTAAAATAGTTTTTAGTTAATCGCCGTTGTTTTAGATTATATTGAAGGTTTTAATCATTGAAACGTATTTAAAGTATATAGTGCGAGTTACAAGTTTTAGTCGTGTTTAAATTTCAAATAATTTTCTAACCAAATAAATTCGCTCTCTTTTCTATTGAGTTTTATTACGTAAAAAATGCTTCAGGTTTCTGCAACTTTTATAATCAAGTAGTTATAAAAACACAATATTTACATAAAAGACGGATGAAAAACTGTTGACATTTACTAGTTTTTCAATAAGTTAAAGTATCTATAACTTGAGGATATTAAAACAGTTCACACAATGTTTAATGTTGCCTATTTTCAACGAATATTCGTGTGGTTTGGTCTAAGACCAACTGGCATACTTTGATTTAAGCAATTTCTTTCTCTTAGTTTATTTCATTATATTGTAGTTTAAGAGGATGAGGAGAGCTATTGATGTTGTTGAATAACAAATCTTAATGAAAACAATAATTACTTTCACGGAAATTAACTCGAGGACTTATTCAAAGATATAAGATACCCCTGATTTGCCCGACGTTTCGATCAGGTTGCACCGGCCGTGGTCACAGGCTGACTCTCAGTCAGCGTGTGACCACGGCCCGTGTATGTAGTAATACCTTTAAATAAGTGATCGCGTTAATTCCCGTGGAAATAGTCATTATATCCTTAGATTATTAATATGTCTAGATAGAGCGACGCGATACAAAAGAACAAAAATATATGACACAACTTTTCAAAATTTGTGTGAGTGACAGCTACGTCTTAAACTCGCCTCGTGTCATTTTGATTTCTTAGTGTTAGCATAAATGATACCAGTTGTTGCTTATTTTTGGAGAAAATTTGAAATATTATAATAGTATTGTCAAATTTTTTTATCTAGAAAAATATGTTAGAATAGCAAAATCTGATAGAGCCTAATAATTTTTCTGTTTTTTTTTGAAGTGATGAATTCCTTATATATATAAATTCGTAAGCAACAGCATCAGCATTAAACGCAAAATAGCATCTTCAATGTTCATTTATTTTTGAAATTATTTAGTGACTTTCTTGGTTGTCGTAGATACACAACAATGGTTCTGAAGATAGGTAACTTTCTTTGTTTATTTAGATCGTCCCCTGTAATTTCTACGCACTTTTATCGCACTGTACGCTATTCTTATCAGTACAAAATATGACAGCAACGTGTGCATATCCACTGATAGAGCGTTTGATAATAAACGCGGGAAAACAGTATTCGCGCCAGTAGTTGGCGTATTCTTTTCCTCTGTTTTTACAGCTTTAACTGTCCATCTAGACATATACATTATCTAAGATTTTATCATGAAACGCGAAAGTTTAAAAGTTACTTTAACCAAAACAGTTTGTAGAACAATTCTAATATCCCCTTTTGCATACACAATCAGTGATTATTCTCTTATATACATTGCGTTGGTTAGGCACATAAACATATACGTTCTATGAGTGTACGTGTAACCATGCATCTGTTTAAGGTAGGAACAATTTAAGAACAAACTTAACGTCCTCAGTCAAAGGAAATATTCCTAATGAATTGAATATAACTCAACAGAATGTCCTTACCTTTTTTGCCACCTTTTGTCTTCTTGATTTGTTCATTTCTTTGAACAGTTGTCACTTCGACTATTTTTTCTACTGGTTTTCCCATTTCTTTTTCAGTTTTATTTACTTCTTGAATGATTGTTTCTTCGATAGATTTTTCTTTTGTTAATTTCTTTTTCCTTTGTACATGCTCTTTCTTCTGATCTGTCTTGTGTTTTTCTTCTTCGGGTCCTCTTTGTGTTTCGTTTCGTTCTATTATTATTTCTTCTTTAGTTGGCTTAAGTTGCACTTCCTCAGGCTTTTCTTCTTCTGGTTCTTTTTGTTTTGGTATAGGTTTAAGAATAACTTCTTCCTTTGGTTCATCTTCCTTTGGTAGCCTTCTGCCATGGGGCCATTTCGCTTCATCAGGCTTTGCTTCTTGAACAGGTTTTTCTTTTTTAATTGGCTTAAGTTGCACTTCCTCAGGCTTTTCTTCTTCCGGTTCTTTTTGTTTTGGTATTGGTTTAAGGACAACCTCTTCCTTTGGTTCATCTTCTTTTGGTCGCCTTCTGCCATGGGGCCATTTCACTTCCTCAGGCTTCGCTTCTTCAACAGGTTTTTCTTTTTTAATTGGCTTAAGTTGCACTTCCTCAGGCTTTTCTTCTTCCGGTTCTTTTTGTTTTGGTATTGGTTTAAGGACAACCTCTTCCTTTGGTTCATCTTCTTTTGGTCGCCTTCTGCCATGGGGCCATTTCACTTCCTCAGGCTTCGCTTCTTCAACAGGTTTTTCTTTTTTAATTGGCTTAAGTTGCACTTCCTCAGGTTTTTCTTCTTCCGGTTCTTTTTGTTTTGGTATTGGTTTAAGGACAACCTCTTCCTTTGGTTCATCTTCTTTTGGTCGCCTTCTGCCATGGGGCCATTTCACTTCCTCAGGCTTCGCGTCTTCAACAGGTTTTTCTTTTTTAATTGGCTTAAGTTGCACTTCCTCAGGCTTTTCTTCTTCCGGTTCTTTTTGTTTTGCTATTGGTTTAAGAACAACCTGTTCTTTTGGTTCATCTTCTTTTGGTCGCCTTCTGCCATGGGGCGATATCACTTCCTCAGGCTTCGTTTCTTCAATAGGTTTTTCTTTTTTAATTGGCTTAAGATGCACTTCCTCAGGCTTTTCTTTTTCCGGTTCTTTTTGTTTTGGTAGCGGCTTAAGGACAACCTCTTCCTTTGGTGCATCTTCCTTCGGTCGCCTTTTGCCATGGGGCCATTCGGCTTCCTCAGGTTTCGCTTCGTCAATAGGTTTTTCCTTTTTAATTGGCTTAAGATGCACTTCCTCAGGCTTTTCTTCTTCTGGTTCTTTTTGTTTTGGTATCGGTTTAAGGACAACTTCTTCCTTTGGTTCAACTTCTTTTGGTCGCCTCCTGCCATGGGGCCATTTCACTTCCTCAGGCTTCGTTTCTTCAACAGGTTTTTCTTTTTTAATTGGCTTAAGTTGCACTGCCTCTGGCTTTTCTTCTTCCGGTTCTTTTTGTTTTGGTATCGGTTTAAGGACAACTTCTTCCTTTGGTTCATCTTCCTTTGGTCGCCTTCTGCCATGGGGCCATTCACTTCCTCAGGCTTCGCTTCTTCAACAGGTTTTTCTTTTTTAATTGGCTTAAGTTGCACTGCCTCAGGCTTTTCTTCTTCCGGTTCTTTTTGTTTTGGTATCGGTTTAAGGACAACTTCTTCCTTTGGTTCAACTTCCTTTGGTCGCCTTCTGCCATGAGGCCATTCGACTTCCTCAGGCTTCGCTTCTTCAACAGGTTTTTCTTTTTTAACTGGCTTAAGTTGCACTTCCTCAGGCTTTTCTTTCACCGGTTCTTTTTGTTTTGGTATCGGTTTAAGGACAACCTCTTCCCTTGGTTCATCTTCTTTAGGCCGCCTTCTACCATGGGGCCATTTCACTTCCTCAGGCTTCGCTTCCTCTACAGGTTTTACTTTTTTAATTGGCTGTTGCGGCATTTCTTCGCGATTTTCTTCTTGTAGCTTAAGAACAGGCTTAGGTGATACTTGTATCCTTGATTCCTCCTCTTTTACAGATGTTTCTGTAGTTTTTTGAGGAAACTTGGTATCTAATGCTAACGTTTGGTTTTCTTCTATTTCTTGCGTTTCTTTTACTTTTAGGCGAGCGGTATCTTCTACGTGTATTAGCTCTTCTGTCACTTGTGTTTCAATTTTTTTGAGAGATTCCTTTCTTTTAACCTCTCTTAGTGAAACATCTTCTATTTTTTCTTTAACAATTGGAACTTTTTCTATTTTGGTTGGTCGTAATTTAATCGTCTCTTGAGTCCAAGGTATTGAATTTTTTCTTTCATCTTGAATAGTAGGTTTCTTTTCGTCACTAGGAAGCTTTCTCCTCTGCAATTTTTTCTCTTCTGTTTCTTCTGTATCTGTTTGTAAAATTGTACTATCTTCCGTGGTGGATATAATTTCATTTTTCTGGTAATCCGGTCGCTTTCTCCAGTTCTTACTCTCGATTTTTGTACCATCAACTTTTTCGTTTCTTGTTTCAAGATTGCTGATATTTTCACTTATTAACGTACTTTCTGAAAAAACTTTTTCATTTTCGGTCAAATTTGCACGTGGTTTTCGCCAAGATTTTACTTCTGGTGTTTCTTCTTTAGTTGTAATTTCGACTCTTCTTTCTATATCAAGAATCGTTAAGTCGTCAATATTTTCTTTCTTTTCTACGTTCGTTGTTTTAATATCTTGTCTTGGTTTTCTCCAATGCTTTGCCTCTAGCGTTTCTTTCTTTGTCGTTTGTGTTATGTCAACAGTCAATTTTTTCCGCCATGGAACCGTTGTTGATACTTTTTTAGTGTCTACCTCATGTAGATTATCGATTTTGAGTATGTTTGTTTCTTCAGTAGATTGATATAAGCTTCTATTAATTTCAGTGCTATCTGTCTCTTGAAAACTTAAGTCTTTTATATCAGTCTTATCGTGTGATGTCTTACGATTAGTTGTGCGTATCTCTGAAAGAAGAAAGAAAAATAGAATAATGTAAATATTGGTTACAATATCAGTAAAAATGAAATTGATCGAATAATGCGCTTTGGAATTTAAAAAATGCAAACAAATATTTGGGCCGTTATCGTCCCACGCAGTCACTATTTTTTTATAACCTATTAATGGGTAGATATATTTATGTGTTGTTATCGTTGTAATAGACATGTAATTTGTTAAATAAAATAAAGATTTACTTTTTAGTAAACGGAATCTGACTTACCTTTCTAACTACTATCGAAAACTTCGCTTGTCGTTTGTGTGTATTTCAATATTTTGAGATGTAATGTAACATTTGAATCTGTATTTGTTTTAGTTTTTATTTTGCTTTCAAACTACACATAACCATACGAAGTTTAAATTTTATTTCTATCGTTAAGTGTTTACAAATTAGAAAAAAATCATATTAAAATAAGACACTAATTAACCAACATTTGTTTCTTTGTCTATATCTATACAATTAATCTATACAATTAAATAAAACTGGAGTGTCTGTTCGTCATATTAAAATAACCGCTTTTTGCTTAATGCATAATTTGTATACACGGTACATATACCAAAATAACATTTTTCTTAATATTTATGTTTGTCCGTTTATTCTGGCTTATCCCTGGAACAGTTGGACCGATTTTGACGGGACTTTCCCTGGCAGATAGCTGATGTAACAAGGAGTAACTTAGGCTACTTTTTTTTAAGACTAACTTTGAATTTCGATTATTGTTTTAACGCGGGTAACACCGCGGGGTTCAGATAGTTTTACATAAAAGTTTAGTAATCTTATTATCAATTGATGATGCATGTACACAGCAGTAAACTGCGATAGGCTGATGATTTTTTTTTTGTTACAGGTCACTTGACTTTACGTTATCAGCTCTTGTTCAGAGGTATTGACAACAACACATTTATGCAACGTAAAGTTAAAGTAAGTTACTATAAAGTATGATTTGTACGCGAAGATGAAGTGCTTTTATCTATAATCAACTGCTGTTCTTTGAGAGAAGTTCTTTGAGACAATAATATTTCAATTTCAATGACTTACAAATGATATAATTGTTTTTCATTTATAATGGTTATGAATTATACTAATTGAATTCAGCAAATGGTTATTCAATTTTAATTTTAAGCTTGCCAAAGTCTCTCTAATCTGCCCATGACAAGCATGAATGGGCAGGAGAGCCACGCTTCGGCTTGAATGGGCCGGCTCGACCGGAGTCATACCACGGCCTCACAGAAAACCGGTGTGAAACAGCGCTTACGCTGTGTTTCATCGAGTGAGTGAGGATACCGGAGGCCCATACCCCAATCCAACGCCCCCTATCCCCCTCACCATCCCCGTTCCCCCCAGGCCGCCATAGTGTGGGTCACCATGCTGCATTGTTCTTTTTCGCATTGAGGATTGTGACCACCACTCTTGGATTCTGCTCATGCTTTCCATCAGGTAGGGCAGAGTCATTTTGGCAGTTTAAATACAAAAAAAAAAAATAAAAAAAAATGTGTAGAATCCAATAATACTTGTCACAATACTCATTAGGGATGCAGCATGGTCGCCCACACTGTGGCGGCATAGTGAGACTCTTTTCACGACTCGCTGTAAAGAGGACAATATTGCTGAAAAAAGTCTCCCATAAATATGTAAGTCATCCAGATCATTCAAAGTTCTCTTATAGTAAGTTTGACTATCTCAATTAAATAAAGATAAATGCACTGTCGAAACAGTTAAAATCACACAACAACTTATATTGATCAGATCAGAATTTAATGCAACGTCTTTCTTTTTTTTTAATTCTTTTGGAGGACTAAACCTTAATAGAGTTCTAATAACTATCTTTCCGACTGTGTAAGCTAATTAAAAACTACTTGGATACTGAACCAAACTTAAACTACACCCTTTTTACGAAAATCATGGAAACGGAGGAGTATAATATTTGGCACAGTGGAAGTTTATATAGAGAAAAAGTTAGGGACCCAAAGAAATGAAACAAAAAAAAACTAATAAATTAGTTCGAATTTCGAACAAACGGCGACCACAAATATTCATGAATTATGTCTTGTCTACATAAATCGTACTTTAATTGGATTGGTTTATTATATACTTGTTTAATTAGTGATTGCCTGGAGGCCTAATAGTTCAAGCGTTGATCAGCTCTGAATAACAATCAATTATATTGCCACATGGTATGAAAGGGCAAAACCTCCATGCAAAAGAGGGGGAAGCCCATTCCTGCAAAGGGCTGTGTGTACAATGAACTTGTGTGCTGTGTGAAAAATTCATAGTGTGGATGCACAACATATAATTTTTACACTTTAATTTCACACATTACAGGAGTGGAACTTTCTATATCAAAGAGCAAACCTAAAAAAATAAAGTAAAATTTAAAAATGTTTTCACTATTTGTATTTATAATCGCAATAACGCTTTAATCTTTTATGTTTTAGTGAGGTGTTTTTATGAATTGCTTTTATTTATATGGTTTTTCATCTTTTTCCATATTTGAAAGGGCCGCAGTTCAGGACGTTAATTTTAAATTGACTTTTTATTAGGTTTTGAAATCATTCTTCTAGGGTACATTTTCGAAATTAAACTTACACTTTTGCCTTTATTTAACATAGATATTTAGTATACATTAATATATTTCATAATTAGTGGAAATGAAAGTAAAAGTGTATTGACTTCTAGGAATGTATTTTAACAAGTTCTACCAAGTATCGACAGTTAAGAGAATAAATTATAACTTTAGAGCTCATTTTGTAGACATTCAGCAAAGACGTTGTGTAAAAATTCAGATTTAAAGAAAAAAGCCTTAACTAAAAAAATTTATATTAGACGCTTCTTTTCTACTGTCATTATCAAATTATAAAGACTAGTGGTCGCCCAGAGGTCGAAATTCGATTATAATTCTTTTATTTTTTTAGTTACATCTTTTTAAGGTTTCTTTTGTTTGAGGCTATTTACACCTCTTTAATCAAATATTTCATCATGGCTACTTTTAACATTCAGTATGACAGAATAGATAATAAAATTGTTTTGTCAATTCTTTCTGTCTGTCTATTTAAAAAAAAACCATCTTTTTAGTTTGGCTTTTACATTTGTGTATATGCATATTTGTGTGTGTGTCATACGCATGATAGTAAGTGGAATGTTATTTTATTTTTATTAATTTAATGAATTTTTAACATAATTGTAAAAAAGGATTAGCATTTCATATTTATTCATATTTGTATATTTTTATAAATAAACTATAAGTGTGCGAAATTTCATACTCCTACGTCCACGCAGTTTTCGTAAAATGGGGTATAAAGTTTTTGCTTCACGTAATAATATATAAATAATATATGTAATACCTACAGCAAATGTAGCAATTACATCGAAATATATTTTAATGCCTCGGTGGCGCAGTGGTAGCATACGCGACTGCTGTCCATGAGGTCTCAGGTTCGAATCCTGGGTCGGACCAAATGTTTGTATGACCTACAAATATTTGTTTCGGAAATTGGATGTTTTGTATGTATAATATATGTTTTGTATGTATAAAATGTATTTACAAAAAAAAATTATTTATGTATTCATATCAGTTGTCTAGTACTCATAATACAAACTCCGCTTAGTTTGGGACCAGATGGCGTTGTGTGTTTAGATGTCTCAAATATTTATTATTATTATTATCTATTTAACTAACACTTTTTTATGTCATCCTTTAGTAGTCTACTCTCCTCAGATAAAAGTTGTTTCCTCACTATACCGTACTATGGCTACTACGGGCACATGTTATATTTCCCATTGGTTCAACAAGAGCCGCATAAGTCGCAAGTATACTACACAAATAGTTCTCTCTTCAGCCTACTGTCGCCACTGCTTAATGAAGGCCTCCCCAAAGAGCGCCAACTACTCCAATCTTGGGCATTCCGTATCCATCCGCTGCCAACCATTTCCTCCAAGTCGTCGGCTCCTCGTGCCGCAGGGCGCCGTACACTATATTTGCCCAATCGTGGTCTCCTCTCTAACACTCACTCTAATGCTGCTCCAGCGACCATTAGTCAGCCTGGAGACATGACCGGCCCACTTCCACTTCAGCGTGCTAATCCTCCGCGTGATATCAGTTACTCCGTTTCTCTGACGAATTTTCTTGTTAGGAATTCTATCGACTACAGAAACAACCAGCATCGCACGTTCCATCGCACGCTGAGCGACTTTAAACTTGTGGACCAGTCCAACTTTGAGTGTCCACGTCTCGGCTCCATGTGTCTTTACGGGCAGGACACACTGGTTAAAAGCCTTGGCTTTCAATGATTGCGGGATCGACGGCAAGAAGATATGACGAAGCTTCCCAAATACTCCCCAGCCAAGACGAA
Source organism: Hyphantria cunea (assembly GCA_003709505.1). NCBI lineage: Eukaryota > Metazoa > Arthropoda > Insecta > Lepidoptera > Erebidae > Hyphantria > Hyphantria cunea. Next base: position 251,723 of record PKRV01000899.1, on the reverse strand, counting down.
TTATTATATATGCCTCTGTATTATATTAATATGTATATATATATATATATATATATATATATATATATATGGATACTTTGACCAAGATAGACGTATTCTTGCTCAACCTCGCTACTGCATGATTTTAGTCTTGCCATTGTTCATCCGAAGTCCCTTTCATCTCGAAAAATTGTCCAAACCGTTCCTCGAGATCATGCAGAGACTCGGCCAGGATCACAATGTCGTCTCCAAATAGCAAGTATTGACCTTTAATATTGATGCCCCGTCCATTCCAATCGAGTGTTGAAGATATTTTCCAATGCATTGGTGAACAGTTTCGGAGAGAGTTCTTTATTTTTTTATTGTGCTTTGTTTAGTAGTAGGTAGGTAGGTAGTTCATCAGTAAGCTTTATTCTCCTTATATGAAGAATTGTACTACCGTGCTCCTGCTCTATGCGGTGTAGGGCCAGTATGCATGGCGGAATCAAACAACTTCGAAAGCTCTACAGTAGGAGAGCTCTCACCAATCACTCCTACGACATCAGGAGACCTTAGGTTTGTCAAAGACTTATGAGCCTCTATCCCGAGCAATTGCATCCTCGATCGCTCGTGTATTCGCCTGAAGAATTTTCCCCTCAGATGGTGTGTGTTTTGTGTTTCTCATAAGATCCATCATCTTGCTGGTGAGCTTCGACTTGCGTCCAGGGCTCTTCAGTCAAAAGTAATTATAACACACACATAATTTATTCTTACTTAGTACAAAAGCCGAAACACCCCAAGCATGATATTGTGGGAACAATAAATGAGACAACTGCGCTAATGACCGTTCGCTGTCGTACGAGACAAATATCTAACACATATGATACTCCAAGATGTAGGACGCGCCAGGGGTGCGGGTAGCGGAGTAGGGTCCAAATTCAGGGGTGTGGTTTATGTATATACACGATTTACGCCGAACTTCATCAAAATTTCTTGCATTAGACCTCAAATCTCGGTTTTCTCTGCCTCATCTAAACAGGGGCTGGTAGAGGAATGCCAAACATATTAAATTCGCTTATCTATCAAATGTGCGTAAGTAGTAAGAAAAACAATCGGAAACTTTATACACATTTTAAAAACTGATGAAAAAATTAATAATCTACATATTCCTTCAGACACGTGTCAACGCCTTCGGCGAAATCTGTAGTAACTAATAATAATTCCTTCCTTAATTTAAATTTAATTAAAATATAATCTCATGAATTGCCATGAAACCAGGAATGACTGTAGATGGGTTTATATAGGAATCTGCCCCATTGCATAGTTTATATTTAAATAATTTAAAAGTCACATTGTCCTACAAACTGCATGGTACGTTATCCCGGTCCTACGCTGAAAACTTGTAGTACAGAGCCCTAATGCAAAAGTAATTAGCTACTACTAAGCAGAACATTTGTAAATAACTACGTTTCGATGAGACGCCCAACAATTTTCTATACGAAAATTCCAGTTGTGGTCATGTGTGTGCAGGGTGTGCGGCAGCGGTATACATGGGCGCTAAGGGAATGATTTCACAAGGGCGCTTCACGGGCTAGAGACACCTCTGGTATATGTCGCTGTTAAATTATATAAATATAGCTCCGGTGATACCCACTAGCCCAAACCAACAGTAAATAAATCAGCCAGTTAGTAATGATGACCTCGTTAATGATACATACTGGAAGTAGGGACTCTTTGATCAAAGCATACATTTTGGAGGAATAATATTTTTTGAATAATATTAATAATTTTCTTAAGACAGTAAAAATACCCACAATTTATTTAAGAATCATCAAGTCGGCATATTTTATCCCTGCTGCCTCTGTAAACTAAAACAATCGAGAATTTTGTTTCAATTAGATATTGTTGTAATATCTAAAGCACCAGTCCGCCTAAGTTACGCATAAACTACGCAATGTTTTATGTTCATATGTCCACATTTGTAACAATTGAAAACATATAAGTTTATTTAAAGATGTTTGGCATCCGCTAGTAAAGTTTGAATCTTGAATTTGGAGAAATCCGAATTATACCAAGATTAGTCATAATCCGTCTTTTCATAAGTCTCCTTTTACAGCGCCAGCACTGCCAGTAAGTAATACATTGCTAACCTATAGTGTTCATTTGAAGTTCGTACTGGCGTATTTTTATCAAATCACGGTTATCTACGGAGTACGAAGATGCTTGAGGCGCTTTAAATTCGGTTAGCTCTGTCCGGTTCTTTCTTTCAGCACATAGGGTGCGGCTTACGAAAAAGTCACCAAAGTTCAAATGTTAAATCATTTATACACACCAAAACCTATTTTTGTTGCATCCATGACATATTCAGATATACCTTTTAAGTTTATTGTAAGTGAGTGAGCTGAGTATAGTTCTTACGCATTTATTAGAAATTAAACCGATTTTTTTTTCTATAATCTCGAGTTGTTAATTTTCAATAGAACTTACATAGGACATATGAATATCTATTTTCATAACTATTACTTTTGTAATAACAAACGATAGCAGCGCTGCGTGAACTGACGAATTACAAAATGCAAGTATTCGAGTTATATCATACTTATAAAATTGCTAAAGCACAACATAAAGTTCTAAATGTCATTTGTGTTCTAAATTTTGTCTCAGCAATGCAAAATCCACATAAGAATAATTCTAGACAAAATTTATTCACTGTTAATCGCCAAATTACGCTGATATTGAAATATTTTATTATCCAACTCATTTAAATAAACTTCTAGAAATTATTTACATACTCTAGTGATGTAGTTGTTCACTGTCGGAATGTTGAATATCATTGTAAATTTAAATTGCAAAATCTCAGCTACTATATATGGAAAAGGATATTCTAAAAAATATCTTTTCTACTTCTTATTTCTAAACCTTTTCTCAAACTAGGATGAGTTCGGTGATATCAAAGTTTTCTACAAAGACTGTTGTCAGACTCAAAGGTTCCAACTAGCCGTAACGATTGCCAAACATAGTCTCATGGGAACCGGGATCGACACTACTACTACTACTACTCTGTGAGGTACGGAAGTATTTCAATGCTGAGAAATGGTCAAAAAAAATGACAAATACGTAGACTGAACTGGCTAGGAATACCTAACTTTGCAATGTTTTAACCTACTCGCTTTCCACTTAGCCACGAGCCCCACGAAACTGAACTGAATAGGATATTCTAAAAACAAAAAAAAACTCAAGTTAAGGAATATGATAAAACGGCGAAGTTTGTATCAAGTCAATACAGATATAAAGTTCCGTAGGAAGGGCATTTTGTTTTTTCATATTATAAACGTTTAAAAGTAACGGTTTCGGGAGTCTTTACGTCGAATTAGTTGGCCGATTGTTGCCCGTAAACTATTAAAGCCTATTTAGCTCTATAGTTTCCCTTTTAAATTCGATATACATATATACTAATATCGTGCCTTTTTCCAGAATCGGATTTCTAAAAATAACTTCGTTCAATTCATATCCATCAATATAACAAGATTCTCCTACTGTCATAGATATTTGCAAGTCGCTGCATTGCTTCTAAAGTTCACTCACACAAATAAGCTTTCGTGACATTTAAGAGCCTCAAACTTAGGATGGCAGCTTAAGCGTACAATGTCGATAATGCCATAAAAATAGTTTATTTTGAGTTTCTCTTCCTCATTCAATTCATGAACTTCATCTTCCTCTTCATAATCAAAATGCGTTTTTATTCGTCGTCTTCTGACTTCTTTGAATTTTCTGTCAATATCATTTTCCTCGGCTATTTCTCTCGCTGTTTCAAGGGGTGACCAAAAACCATTTTCTCGATAATTATCGGGCTAATTTGTGAACGCATCTAGGTGTTGTAAAGCCACGTCTAAGTGCATGTTTTTACTTTGCTTGTTACGTTTTACTTATAACGTTTATCTTTGTAAGAATGTCGTCTTTTTCTTCTTTCGATGATATGGCAATCAGCCGGATCAGCTATTTCTGCCAATGTCAAGTATTTCAAGTCTTCAATTCTAAGTCTTCGAGTCTTCAAGTCTTCGTCGTGATGGAATTAATGATAAAAAATATAAAAAATGTGGATGACATGAAATGGGGACCGTCTTTCACAAAAACAAAAAACGATCTCCTTGTAAGAATGTCATACCATATGACAAGTGAAACAACAAATTCGTAAGTAGTTATTTCCTTTTCTATAGAATGGCATTCACCTACCCACTGACAATCTGTTGTATTTTCTGTTAAATCCTTTAAAGTATCACATATATCGCTTAATTGGTATTTAACGGCTTTCACCAATGCTACCCTGCACTCCCATCATTTCAGAAAGAGATTTTAGCGATAACGATTTTACACAATCAATCAACAATCTCAGGCTTGAGCCGGCAAACCTTAACGTTTGTAGCAAACAAAAAAAGATTTTTAAGAAAGGACACAATAGGATGCTGCATATCCTAGGATGAGATTCAAGCTATGACTCCGACAGTGTAAAAAATAAGCAAATGGATTAATTTCAAGAATACGTTTTTGAACACTACTTTTTTCACCACGCACATTGGCACCATTATCATATCCTTGGCCTCTGTAGTTTTGCAATGATATACCTGACTGTTCTAACCATGTGATTATATAATTAGTCAAACTCTCAGCTGTGTTTTTTTCGACGGCTAAGAAACTACTACTAAGAAACTAGTAAAATTTTCTTTAATTTCAGCTGTATTTGTATTAAAAAATCTTATAATAATCGATAGATGCACAACACGAGAAACGTCGCGAGAACAGTCTAGAATAATCGAGTAACATTTATTATTTTTTCAACAATTTGACTTCACGTGACTTGCCATTAACTTTATGAACTTATTTTGAACATTTTTTCCTACATAGTGGTCATTATTCGACTTATCCTATACTTGTTTTAGGTGAAGTCTCAGCACCGAATCAAATTGGGCAATTAACTTTACTAAATCTATTAAGTTGCCGCTTCTCTCACTCGAATCCGAGTCAGATGTTAACTTCTCTCTATGAGATGAAAAATTTTCGATTGCGAGCAATCGTCCTAAAATATCTCTGCAATGTTGCCTTTCTTGTTCAATTTGTGACTGGGCCAAGGAGTCAATAGTGGAACAATGTTTTAAACTATTCTCTAAATTAATCCATTTCAACATACAATCTTTATGCTGTCGACTAGATTCGTGAGACTTTAGGAAATCACCTAAGTGTTTCCAATCACACACTCCTTCACTCGATCCAATCTTTGTATTTTCTAGTCCGAATATTTGACACGAAAAGCAGTAAATGGCATCCTCTGTTTGTGAATATATCGTCCAGCGCCTGTCAATTTTTTTACCGTTAACTAATATCTTTTATAATGATATTCGCTGAATCGCCGTCCATTATCATTTAATCAACTTTAACCCGTATTATATCTTTTAATACAATCTTAGTTCGATCTTGACTGGATAGCGTTGCCGGTGGCACCGGTGACTTAAGAGACAATGATGTGGTCAATTCATCAGCATCCTTGATGTTTTTACTTAATGACTGCGGCGGCACCCATGATGATGTGGAAGGAATGTTTTCAGCTGAACCAGGATTAGAGTCACTTTCAGCCAATAAATGTTTTGTAGAGGTTTCTTGATCATCACTTGTTATATATTTATATAAAGATCCACGTAGATTTTCTTTTACCTGCTTTCTTTTGCTAGCTTGTTTTCTTTTTGTACCACTTAACACAAAATAACTTTTAAATATCACACAAAAGATACAGCTTTGTGCTCCGTTTTTGTCGCCTATTTTGACACTCGCAACTAAACCATAACCTGGATTGTACCGGTACTCCCATCAACATCATCAACAACCCACTGCTGGGATCGGGTCTCCTATCAGGAGAGGGTTAAAGGTCACTCGTTCCCATGCGGTCCAAATGCGGGTTGGGGACTGGCCAGAATATGTTGTGGCTACGTAATTTTGCCGTTGGATGATTTTAAGCCGCCCTAAGGCCTCCAACTAAGCTTCACGACTGTTGTCGTATGATTACAACCGGGACCAACTGCTTAACGTGACCTCCGAATCACCGCTCACGGTAACATGCCACCATAGGTCACCCATCCAGGTACTGACCGCGCCGTTGTTGCTTATCCTCGGTGATTAGAAACAATCACCGAGTGCAACTGGGCTTTGAGCGCCTCCGGTACTCCCGGTTGACCTAGAATCATAAAATTTGGCACAAAGCAATGTAATGTAGCACAAGTAAAGGAAAAAATCCGGAAAACGTTTTGTGCTATTTGTAAAAAGTGGGATGAAAACTTGCTTGCAGTTGATACATTAACTAACACATATTTCGATGTATAGGTATAACTATTTTCCAACAGCAAAGTGAAGTCTGTCCCTTCTTTACTAAAAGTTTTTACGGAACCCTCGGTGCTCGAGTTCGACTCTCACTTTTTTTTTGCTTTAAATATGCAATGAAATGAGAGTTTTCTATAAACTGTAGTAAAGATTTTAATTGTAAGCCTAAACCTATTTAATTATATTTTAATATGATTGGTCTACGAATTGAACAGGATCCACAACCCTAGCTTTATCAGTCTTTTTAAAAACCTACTAATAGAAATAATATACTGGATATACTGGACTATACTGGATTCCGATTCATAAATTCTGTCGCAATTAAAGGTAATCTCATAAATTCAGTTCAATCCAAAGTTCTTCTATTGTAATATAATTTCATAGTTATGTACTAAGTCTTAGAAAGGATGTAATAAAAGCCGAACACAGATGAATTAAATACTTACAAATGATTAAAGACTAGTTTAGCCTCGTGGTGTTATCTGCGGTTGTTGTTGTACCGCAACCGCGGATGACGCTACGAGATAAAACTAATAAAAAATAGCTTAAGTTAATCACCAGTAAAAGACACATTAAAAGTGGTCCACCTGTTCCAGAGATTACCCGGACGGTTACTTGGAACTAAAAAGTCTTTCTACAAAACTTTGCTATCACCGAACTCAACACGTTTGAGAAAAGGGTTCGGAATAAGAAAAATAATAGATAACTTTTAAAATATCCTTTTCCATTCATTGTATTTGAGTTTTTGCAGTTTAAATTTCCAATATTTATCAACATTCCGACAGTGAACAAACAGACAGACAGACTGACATTGCTTTTTCGATATAAGTACCATATATACTTTCATATGCATTCAATGAAAAATATGTTATTTTAAAATTACAAACAGTCACTTCAATTTTATTAATTTCTATAGTTGTATAGATAAGCCGAAATCATTAACACATCATTGGTTGATAAGAATACTATTTCAGTCAGGGAATTATTAAATTTATTTATTTTTTGGGTTTTATTAAATAATGAGTTCTTATTATAGCCATATAGCAAAAAGTTTTTATACTTCGTATGATTACGTTTGACTAAATTAAATAATTTTCCATAGAAGCTTTTATATTTGAGTGTGGTAAATTTGATACATTTTTCATTAAGCTCTGTATTAGTTAATTTTTTGGGACTTATCCGTTGTTTTCATCTATGATTGTCGCTGATCTATTGACTGCTCGATATTAAAAAACATTTTTATGCGTTCAGGAATTTATGAACCTAATACGTCGGATTTAAAATATCGAATTTGATTCGATTGTGATTTTGTAAGATTTGATAACCCAACAAATATAATCTCAATGTATTTATATTTAAAGACACGGCAAATCTTGAACAAATATACTATTATATATATACGGCCAGTTTTGGGAATTATTGTTTCCAAACCTGATTTTCGTACATTTACGAACCAAAGAATCGACATCTAGAGTTCAACTTGTTTGTTTTATAGTTTTAAAAGGACCTTTTTCAATATAACTTACCTTGATACTTACCCTTATTCCTTGCAGGCGTGTCATTGTTTGTTTTTTATCACTTGGTCTGAAGAATTTTCATCATAGGATATTATTGTGTGTTTGTTTTTTGAAATATTCGGTCGAAAAGTCACAGTAAATAAATTTTTATGAAATAGTGTGTTTATTTGAGTGTTTTTTGGGTTCTTATTCTGTTTAAGCATTACATTTTCAATTTATGTGTGTGTAAAATCATTAAATAGATTTTTTACTATCTTCTATTAAAACGCTCCTGATATAATTTAGAATGGGTGAGTTAAAGTTAATAAACTGTTTAGTTACAACAGTAACAAAAAAAAACTGTGACTCAAAACTTTGATTTGTATGATAATATGAAGAAAGAATAGAGAAGTTTAGATAGAATTGTGCACAGTCGCATGAACCAAAGCAACCAAAAAGCAACCTTGTTATCCATCAAGGACTTCTTAAGTTCTTGTAGTTAATTTATCATAAAATATCTTTTAAAATAAATGTTGCTATGTGATGGATAACAGGCACTAAGTGTTGGTGAGTGCGTTGTGTTTAATGTAAGATGGTTTTATTCCTTTGCTTGTCGGAATAGCTCGGACGTATGTTTCTTACTCAAAGCACTACTTAAAATATCGATCCTAGTGTGTATAGAATAATGCGAAGTTGTTATTAATTTATAGCGTTTATTAAACAGTTTTCACATAAAGGTAACATACAAAAATTCTTTCATAAATATATTATTATTAAATAGGTATACTAATTTAGTGATCAAATACTGCCACGCCTAATAACTTAATACAAGTGAAACATACAACACATTTTTAATTTTAACAATATCGTGCATTTAAAACAAACTAAGTTAAAGATCACTGTAACGTTAAACTATAAAATCTCATTCAATTTGGATTTGTACTTGCAAAAATTAGGTCATCAACATCGGCAGTGTTGTCAAAACATAGAAACTGGCAAGGCAAGTAATGCGTGCGTACTTTAAGTCATTCGAGTGTTGAGTCGCAAAAGTGAGCGACTTAGTACACTACATCTATATTATGTTTCTTTGTCATAGAAGAGTTGACAGCGGAACGGGAGACATGACGTAATACAACCACGAATAACTTTGTTCTCCACGAGAACGACCCACTCAGCCCCGTGATACCCACTAGCGCAAACCTTGATCATCATCATCGATATTGCAATACATTAAAAACGCCGTGACAATGTCAAAGTTAGTCGTAGCTGTTAGATGACATCTGGTGCCGTATACACTGTAATCTACGTGCAGCAATGTTAGGTGTAATTGATTTTAATAATAATGCCAAATCTAACTCGAACAATACAAACAATGATTCATGCTTAAGGTTAAATTTGAAGCAGGGACTTGGGATTTCAGAAATTGGTCGACTTAGTGGTTTTATTTACTTTCATAGAAAGGAATTATTGCTCACTTAAACCACAGAAGCTGACGCAAGTCCCAGTTTCAGTGACTATCTGATGTAATTCGCTTCTAATGCAATGACTAATATAAGAAGAGATAGATATCACTGAGATCAGTTGCATTAGATTCACAGGTCAGATCTCAACAAATAAAGCGCAAAACCTTTTTAAATTGTTTTGGTTAATGAGGCTAAATATAAATAATTTATTAACTTGAGAAGTTTTTAAATTATTATAAGTAAATGAGTATTGGGTGAAAAATACATTTGATGTTTCGTCGAAAGACACGTTTATATTTCGTAATTTATCTAATATACAGTATAATCGTTCATACTATACATTTAGTAAACATCGTAGCGGTAAAAGCAAAACAAAACAGTCGTAAAATGTCTTGTGTTCATGTTAATCACAGTTACGTGTGTCCCACTATATATGTAGTAGCTCCTGGCACGACGCTCGCTGATCTTCACTTAGGGCTCCTTCATTGTAAGACTAGGATATTTACACAAAAAGCTTAAATGTACAGCATTGTTAGATGCGGAAATTCGTTCAAATTTACTACAAGTTAAATTTACAATCGAGACGATTTGCAAATAATGTTAGATAATGCGCGCATTGTGCTCTTATTAGCGCGCGACATACATATATCCAGTAACATACATTACTTCACGGGGTAGGTCGTTCAAGATGATATAGGATTTAGGTAGGTCTATTCGCGGTAGTATGTGTCATACTGTCAAGATAGTGACCATGGGGTGTGTCAAAGAAGCGGACGTACGTTATTATTGCGGTAACCGCTACGATTTAAAAGTTTTCAATGTAACTCTACTTTGGCATGTCAACTTTCAAACTTATACTTAGTAGTTTTCACCCGATCTCAAAGTGGTATAAAGATGAAACAAAGAAACACTACATTAATGGATTAAAAGTGCGCGACGCGAGCTCGCTGCCTGTGTCTATGTCTTACTTTTGACGACTAGCTTTGCCGAGGTCTCCACTTGGCCAGCCGCGGTAGTGGCACGGCAAGTGAAGGTGCCTGTATCTTCTTCGTAGGTGTTTCCAATCAGCAATACAGCGTTGTTGCCTTCGTGGATCATCTAAGAACAAGAAATAAATATTATTTTCAATCGTGACATGACAGTGACATAAGATTTTTTTAATTATTGCTTTAATAGCTGCTAACGTACCTGAAAATCTGGAGTCTCAGGAATAAGAGCTCCTTCTCTTAGCCATTGAATAGTAGGCTTGGCTTTGCTGGTGATGTGAGTTTTAAATTGTGCTGGTTGCCCTTCAAAAACAACTAAGTCGCGAAGAGGTGTTAACGTTGGCAAATTATCCGCCTGGTCAGGCTGAGACACTTTCAGTTTTGATGCTACGGTCACTCGACCAGCAGAATTATAGGCGACGCACTTGTAATCTCCTTCGTCTTCTGGGAAGGCTTCAGATATGCGCAAAGTGTATTCGTCTGCAGTGCGAGACATTTGGAAATATTTAGAGGGTTTTATCAATTTGTCACCCTTGTACCATTGTACTGTAGGTACTGGTTTACCAACAATCTTACAACTGAATTCTATGGCTTGACCTTCTACGACTTGTTTATCCTTCAAAGGTTCAATAATTTCAGGAGGGGCATTAGCAGCTTTAGTTTGTGGTTTCGGTTTTTCCTTAGTGGCTGGTGCGTTTACCGAACATTCTGCATCGCATCTTGCTTCTCCAGCACTATTAATAGCGACACATTCATATTTGCCCGAATCTTGTGGGTAAGCCTCAAGAATAAGTAGAGTATAGGTACCATCTTCCTCTAAAATCTTATTACGAATATCAGGTTGTACTTTCTTACTATTCTTCAACCAGTAGACATCAATAGGCTTTGTTCCAGTTACTTTTGTATCAAGTCTGACAAGTTGACCAGCTGTGACATTGACACTTTGCGCTGTTAATGTAAAGCTTGGAGGAATTACTCCACCCCTACCTTGTCGTCGCTTCTCTTCTACAACCAAGTTAGCACTGCATTTAGCAGTACCACCACGATTCTCAGCCACAGCAGCAAAAACTGCAGAATCTTCAATGAAAACTTGTCTAATCACTAATATAGATTTAGTGCTAAAGGTGTGAATCTGGAAGTCGGCAGAATTTTTGATTGGAAAGTTTTCTCTGTACCATTTAATTGTTGGTAGTGGTTCACCATCAAACTCTACTTCAAATCTAGCCTGTTCGTGTTCAAAGACTCGGCAGGGCTGCATTTTCTTTGTGAAAACAGGTGGTTTACTTGGTTTAACAGGTCCCTCAACAACTCTTTCTTGTGTTTGTGCCTTATGTTCTACTTCCGTTGTTTCAGTTGAAGTGATCTTACGGGTTATTTCAGTATCTCCTATCACTTCCTTTTGAATTTGTTTCTGTTTAGCAACATGAACTTCTTTCCCATGAACTGTTGATTCTGAAGGACCTGGAATCCTGGGCTTTGGTACAACTTTCTTTTGTACTTGTTCCGTTGTTATTTCAGTTTGCTCCCTACAAAAAAAGATAATGATTAAGGGAATACTAATAATAAATTTAAAACAAGATATTTGCAAAATAGGAATAAAATAGGATTCTTTGATTATATTTATTACTTTTAAATTTCAAATTTAAATTCAGAGAAGTCTACTGGTTTAGTTTTCGATTTAACTGAATTTATTTATTGGTACTGTGGCTTTAACTTCTGAGTGAAGAGAAAGAAATGAAGAAGTTAAGGGCTTAGAACTCGATATACGGCATTCTCAAGCAAATAGTAGTGGATTCCATGATTTAACATCCCGTAAAAGCAAAGAGGGCTAAGCCTCCGTTCAGAACTACAGCTCGTCCGCTGACTCTACTACACTAAGATCTACTACAGATGACTATTTACACTTTTATTCACACACTTTTATAAAACATCACATATGACATATTGCGATTTTACATCGTTATAACAACTTTTTTAAATGGTATATTTAAAAAAAGTGCATTAGGAATAAATCCTGTACCATGGGGATTTTACAAACATACATTATACGGACACAAAGAATACCCAGACTCAGTACAACAAATTGTCGAAATGTTGTCCCTACTCAGCGCGGAAGGAAACGGCATGGCGAACGTTTAAACTACCGTGCAGTGATTAAATGGAAAAAGACACTTCCTAAATAAATATAACTGTTTTTTTAGGTTTAATGCTTATACGAATTGCGTACACAAAAGAATAAATTTATTCTTTTATTATAGGTTCATTGTCTTATATTAACCAGTTTGTACATCAATGCGTCAACTTCAAGGAATATAAAAATTAGAGATATAAACTTACAAGCTGTCTTCGTATCGTTGGGCCATGCCTTTTGCTATGGAACTGGAAGTGATCTTTTCACCAGGTATAGCATACTGATGAGTGGATTCTCTCAAACGACTCTCCTTAATGACCTGATCGTTCTCAAGTTCTTGTAATTTATTATAGTACTCTTCACTTTTCTTCTTTTTCACTGTTTGTTGCCATTCGGTTTCAGGTTCTTTAATAATTTTAGCTTTCAATTCAGGTCTGTGATCAATAACTCCTTGTCTTTGCAAGACTTGCCTTTCCTCGAAGGTTTTTTCTAATTCAGTTTCAGAGCGTTGATATTGCGTAGTTTCGTCATACCAAGCTGTATAATGATTAATAATCATATGAATAAATTTCTTCAAATTTACATACTAAAAAGAATCAAAACATACCTCTCTCAGCATCCGATGGCAAAGCTGGTAGAAGCAATTGATATAGCGGCACTCCTTTAGGGTGAACAGAGAGGGAGGATGAAGGAAAGTGTGGGATTTTGGTGCATAAAGCGATCTGTGATGTTTGCGTAGTTTTATAATGTAGTTGTTAGGTCGGTATGTATGTAATAATTGTTTCGTGATATTATATCGTGAACAACTATTATGAGTAAAGTTAAATGCAAAATAAGCGTCACATTATCATTGCTATGTGTGTGTGACTTACGCCTTGGTGCATTCTTTAAAACTCCTCTGTAGTCATCGTGTCTTGGTATTACTTTAAGTTCGGTTGTTGCTACTGCCTCGCCTACAGAACTTCGGGCAATAACTTCAATTTTACCGGTATCATATTGACGTGTCTTTGGAATATCGAAGTGATACATTCCGTCATATATCAACTTGTATCTGGAGCCCTGAAACAAATTATATTTATGTATTAATATTGCAAGAGAAATATTATAGATTTGAAGTAATATTGTACATATGTAAAAATTCAATTACATTGACGATAGTGTTGCCATTTATGAGCCACATGACTCGTGGCTTGGGATGGCCAGTAACACGACAGCAAAAACGAGCATATTCGCCTTCTTCAACTGTTACTGGTTCTGGTCGACTTACAAATACCGGAGGTGAACGTGCTTTAGCTTCTTCTGGAACTTGCTCCGGAACCCTGCAATGAACAACATTGAATATATTGTGTTAACGAATTAATCACTGTTCAAAGAGTGTTTTTTTGTGTTAAATATGTCTTAAACAATATGTATTTTAGTCAGTGTGGTATGGCCTTAGGTCTTTGCTGAGAGGCGACGACATATGGGTTGTTGATGACGATATGCATTTTCATTGATTAATTTCTATAATAATAGTATTTTGGTAACTTTTAGGTTTATACAACCAAATTCCATGCTTACATTTGCCACGCGGCTTCCATCTCTCGTATTTTTTCGATACTCTTCATATGTTTTGGCAACTGAGAATCATAGACGATACCAGGCTTGCCGGCGGTTTTTATCACGGCCCTAGTTTCATCCATTCCATAAAGATTCGTAGCACGGCATACATATTCACCACTGTCCTCTGGATACACCCAACCGAAGTTCATCGCTACGTAACCAAAGTCGTAGATAGGCGTAAATCTGTTCTCTGTAAAATTGAATATATTGTAATGTTATAATATCCTATAATTAGCATACATTTTTTTCTTCATGAGCGTTCTGATTACCAACTAAAATTATACTAAGAGAGAAAAATACATGAAAAATTCCGCACAAGTCATATAAGTATTATTTATGTGACATTAAGTAGTAATTTTAGGACCAAGTAATCTGCAAGTATTCGTTTAAGTTAATAGAAAAACTTTATGAACCATAATAATATGAAATGCAAAAATTCAAAGAAGTTAACCTTACGTCTTTAATTATTTAAATGTTATTATTTACTGTTTACTATAAAGTTTGGAAAGTGAAATATTCTCAAAGATGAATGAAATTCAGTGCAAGATACATATATATTAAGTAAATAGTTATAATACGTACTGTGTAACAATGGCTTGCCATTGAAGAACCATTCTACTTTCATATTGGGGTCACCCACAGGAGCCAATTGGCACTCAAACTTTGTAGATTCCATTTCTACTAATGTAGTTTGGCTCTGAATTTGTGTGACAAACCGCGGTGGTTGTTTTTTGTCAACGTCGTATAAATCGTCTTCAGTCAAGAATATTTCGGAAGTATACTTCTTTATAGTAGCTTCCATTTGTGTAAGAGCCTCAGATTTTTTCATTCCTCTTGGAACTTGATTTTGCAGTATAATGTCCGGTAGTTCTGTTAAAATGCCAATATTATAAAATTAAAATAAAATCGTAGAATAACAAGGCTAATGTTAACACATTTTACGGCAACCAGTTATTAGTATTAAAAAAAATGATGGAAATATGGAATGTTAGCAATGAGAGCACATCTAAAATCGGTAGACCGAGACTCTAGACGTTTCTAAATCTCAAGAACAAATCAAAAATATTTTATGATCTTTGTTATTTGAAAGTCTACTGTAAATAAAAGTTACCATGTAAAATTTTACTTAATACTCTATTTCTATACAAAAGTTATTACTCACGTTTGCAAGATACAGTGGCTTTTGTAAAGTCCTCCCCGATATCATTTACTGCTCTGCATACGTATTCACCCGAATCCTCCGCATATACATACAAAATATCTAGGGATACAAAACCCATGTCGTATACGGTTCGGTAACGATGACCAGATGGCAGAAGTTTACCATTACGATACCACTCTATTCTCAGCTTAGGATCCTCTTTAGGTTCAACGCGACATTCAAAGCGGACACTTTCAGACTCTTCTACGGTATGAGACTGGATCTGTGTAATAAACTTAGGAGGAGTGTTAATGACTGGCTCTTCTTTTGGAACATCACTAACTCGTCCCCTTTCAAGTTCTTTAATCTTTTCTCCACTCATGCCTGGGGGCAGTTGGGATTCCAAAACAATATCACGTTTAGCGCTACATGTAATTTTAGCTGTAGTTGTTGCCGATCCCCATTTATTAGTAGCACGACAAGTATATTCTCCAGTGTCACGACTGTAAATGTAGTCTATGTCCAAAGCAATGAAACCGAAATCATTCAGCATGTGAACACGAGACCCAGTAGCAAATGGCCTACCGTTATGGAACCAGTCAATCCTCATTGTGGGGTCACCAACTGGTTCTACTCGACAGTCAAAGTGAATTGGTCCACCTTCAACTATATCTAAATTATCTTTGATTTCAACTACAAACTTTGGAGGATTTGGTTTTTCATCTTCTACTGTAAGTTCCTCACGTTTGTGTAACGTCTCTTCTAATTTCTGTATACTTTCAGTACCAGATTTAAAATGAGATGGCAACTGTGGTTCCAAAATAATACCTTGCCTACCCTTGACTTGTAATTTACAGGAAACTGTTGCTTCTCCGTGACGGTTAGTGGCTTTGCAAGTATAAAGACCAGCATCGCGTTGATAAACACCACCGATTTCTAATATAACAAAACCAAAATCATTTATGGTTTTTACCCTCGACCCTGTCAACAGCGGTTTACCATTATGGAACCACTCTACTCTCATGCTAGAGTCGTTTACAGGAATAAGTCGACATTCAAAGTGTGCAGATGAATTTTCTGATAGAATTAAATCGGAAGGTGTTGTCGTGAATTCAGGGGGATTGCCACTCTCTGCTTCAGGAGTCATTGAATCTACAGTGCCTGAGTATCCTTCAAGAGCCGCTATCTTGTCTATAGTTCCTTCCATACCCTTGGGTAATTGTGACTCCAAAATGATGTTTCGTTTACCTTGCACTTTCATCGTAGCTGTTGTCACAGCTTCTCCGTAGTTATTGTATGCTCTACATAAATATTCACCAGAATCTTCAGGATACGTAGGCGATATTTCAAGAATCACAAAACCGAAATCACAGAACGTCCTGAATCTTGAACCAGCTTTTAGGGATTTGCCATTCCAATACCATTCCACCTTAAAAATAGTGAGTATGTATTAATAGTCTTATTTGTATTTCTATAACAATATTGAATTTGATGAACATTGTAAATAAAAGCCATGAGATAACAATTCAGGTTAGGCAATTAAAACATGTAAAATTTTATTCCATATTTAATGAATTAAATACCTATAGTCTTGAGACAAATGCTGTTGTTTTGCCTAAATAAAAAAAAACTCTTACTTTAAGATTTGGATCATCTGTTGGTGTCAATCTTGCTTCAAAGTGTGCATTTTCACCTTCTCTTAGATTTTCAATATTGGATAATGGCACCGTGAATACGGGTGCTCTACCCCGTTCTTCTTCTTCTTTTACATCTTTTCTGCGTATCATTGAATCTTCCAAAGTTTGTAGTTTTTCCAGACCGCCTTCCATGCCCTAAAAGGAAAAAAATATTTATGTTCTATGGCATCTAAATCAAACATTTATATTAATGTCCGTATGAGAATGTAATGTATGATACCCGTATACATTCAAATAGTGCTTAATATATTGAAAAATTTAGGTTACGGGAATAAAGTGGTAATTTAGGAAATTAAATTTTTAAACAACATTTATTTTTCACCTGAATTTTGGTAAGCTTTTTGTAAAAAATCTTACTTACCCGCGGTAGTTGCGAGTCCAAGATTAAGTTTTCCTTCGAAGTACATTTTAGTGTAGCTTTTGTGGAGTCACGCCCTAATTTATTAGTAGCAACACATTCGTATTCACCAGAATTTTCTTCATAACAATACAAAATGTCTAATATTACAATTCCAAAATCGTGGAAAGTCCTGTATCGGTGCCCATGTGGTAATTTCTTGCCATTGTAGAACCACTCAACTTTGAGATCAGGATCGTCTACTGGTATTAATCTAGCCTCAAAGTGTGCACTTTGACCTTCAACTAACTTAGTGACATCTTGTATTTGAGTTATGAATTTGGGTGGCTCAGCCGAAGCCAGTGCGGGTGTTTGTTGTTGTATTCCTTGTAAACTTTCTAATTCTCTTATCTTTGCCAATGAATCAGGTTGTAATGAATCTAAATAAACTCCTCCTCTTCCATAGCACTTGATTGTAGCTTTAGTGAAGTCTTCGCCATATTTATTGTATGCGCGGCAAACATATTCGCCTGTATCGTGATTTTGAGTATACGAAATATCAAGAAAAACAAAACCAAAGTCAGAAACAGTCTTAATTCTTGTAGAATGTCGTAGTGGCTGCCCATTGTGATACCACTCAATCTTTAGATCGGGGTCATCAACCGGTACTACAGTACATTCGAAGTGAGCTGATTGACCATCTTTTAAACCTTCTATATTTTGAATGTGACTTGTAAATCGTGGCTTTTGTCCTTTACTTTTATCGACGCATTCTAACTTTACACTAATTTCTGCTTGTCCCCATCTGTTAGTTGCTCTGCATGAGTACACGCCCGAATCAGTTGTCTTAGTACCAAGTATTTCAAGAACAACCATTCCGAATGCATAAACAGTTCTAATTCGATGGCTAGCCTCGATTGTTTTACCATTATAAAACCATTCAATAGTCATACTTTGATCTCCGGTGGGTATTAATGAGGCTTCGTAATGAGCAATCTGTCCCTCACTAATGTCAACAATATCTTGGAAGACAGTTGTGAATTCTGGTGGCCTACCTGTGTCATCATCCGGTTGAGCACCAGGCTCTCTACGGAGAGAGTCCTCTAGGTTCTGAATCTTTTCTAAACCTTCTGTACCTTTAGGATGTTGTGTTCTTTCAATGAGATTTTCTTTACTGGAACAAAATACAGTAGATGATGTGAAAGCTTCACCCTTTTTATTGTAGGCCTTGCATGTGTATATTCCACTGTCTCTTTCGTACATATCAGTGACATCTAGAGTTACAAATCCAAAATCACTTGTCAGTTTAAACCTTGAACCTTGCTCCAAAACCTTGCCATTGAAATACCACTCAATTTTCAAGTTAGGATCACTCTTTGGTTCTACTTGACCTTCGAGATGCAGTGATTGACCTTCTATTAATTGTTGTTCTGCTAATGTAGGCACTACCCATTCTGGCTTAGGATATTCAACCTCTGGTACAGAAGTTCTTCTTGATTTAGAAAGCCTAGCTTCTTCTGCTTGTTCCACGGCCTCTAAACCAGCTTTACCTTGTGGATGCTGAGTATCGAAATATATGTTCTTATCTCCGGTGCATCTCAATGATCCTGATGTAGTTGCTGAACCCTTACTATTTGTTGCTTTGCATGTGTATATACCAGAATCTTCTTCATAGGTGTGGGTGATATCTAAGGATACGTAGCTGAAGTCATGGGTGCTCTTGTATCTAGTACCCGATGGTAAAGGCTTATTGTTGAAAAACCATTCAATTTTAAGTGTTGGATCTCGAGAAGGCTCAACATTACATTCAAAGTGAATATTATCACCCTCTTTGCACAATATATTGTTTAAATGGCTAATAAAAACTGGTGTTTCATATACAGGTTCAGGCGCTTCAGGTTTGCCAGCTTTTGGTTGTTCTAATGCACCAATTCTGTCTAATGATTCTGGGTGAAGAGTTTCACCGAGTAACCAGTGACGATCTTCTATTTTGATAGAAGCTGTAGAAACTGCTTCACCCATCGCATTTGTAGCCTTACATGTGTAAATTCCGGAGTCATCGTTTCTTAAGCCGTTAATAGAGAGAGTAACCAGACCGAAATCGAACGTACTCTTTAATCTGGATCCAGTAGTCAAAGAAACTCCATTTTTAAACCATTCTATTCTTAGGTTAGGATCTGTTCTAGGTTCTACTTGAGCTTCTAAATAAACGTGTTGACCTTCTACAAGCTTGTCATAGCTCTGAAGATGTGTTGTAAATATTGGTGCTTGTTGAGCTCCCGTATCTATAAACATTTCAGGGACTTTATTCATGGCAGCTTCCTTAAGTTGAATTTGTTCCCAGGATTCCGGTCTCATCGTTTGATCTACTATAGTCGACTTTGTCTTGACTTTTAGTGATGTTGAAGACACAGTACTGCCAGCCCGGTTTATCGCTTTACACATGTATAGCCCGGCATCGGCTGCCACTACTGAATTAATATCCAATGTTACAAAACCAAAGTCATGTGTTGTCCGGAACCTTGAACCTGTAAATTTTATAACATATAGTGAACTTATCCTATTTTTAATTTTTCAACAGTAAAAAATAATTAAGAAATAGTACAACTGAGCACTCTGCCCTGGATTATTTCAGAAGTGTGTCAATGAATTACCATTACGAAATCACTCCATTTAGTGTGATAAATCAACCATCATCTATATAATCCATCATTACTAATTATTATTTATTTCAATAATAACCTAGTTAAATTTGTAAAACATGTTTCGGCTTACCCATTTTAAGTTCCACTCCATTAATAAACCACTCAAATCTTAAGCTTGGATCGCCAACAGGTACCACGCGAGCTTCATAGTGTGCGTGCTGTCCTTCCCATAACTCTGAAGGTCCAGTTAGCACTTGAGTAAAGATAGGTTTTTCATACTCCCGTTCCGGTTCTTCAGGTCTTCTCTCCATCGGTTGTTCAAGCTGTTGAATTTTCTTCATGCCCTCTGGATGCTGCGTGTCCATTTGGATAGCCGCTTTAGCTGTTAAACATCAAAATTGTTACGTATTAAATAACTCAACCATCGGCTTTTAGTACTTAAATTTAATGACGTGAAAAAATTTATTCAATTTGTTATTATTTACGAAATATTTAATTTACGTTAATTCCAAGATTACAGAACGTGATTTTATTAGCAATATATTAGTCTTCAGAAATTAGTAATGTATTTACTTTTTATCTTCATTGCAGCTGTGGTTACAGCTTCGCCTAATAAGTTTGAAGCTCTGCACATATAGACACCTTCATCTTCATCCCGTACATGCGTGATGGTCATCGAAACGTAACCAAAATCATGAGTTTTAGTGATTCTGGAACTGTCTTCAATAAGTTTTTCATTCCTAAACCATTCTACTTTCAGAGTAGGATCGCCAACTGGGATAAGTCGGCAGTCGAAGTGGGCCGTTTGACCCTCTTGTATGTTATCAATATTTTGAAGCGGTTGCGTAAATACTGGTCGTTGACGTGTAACTGGTTCTGGTATTTCAGGGCGCTTAAATGGTGTCGCCATTTCTAGTTCTCGAATTTTCTCTAAGCCTTCAGGACGTTGTGATTCCGATATAATGCTTCCTTTTGCGGTTACAGTCATGGATATAGATGAAGTACATTGGCCTAAAGCATTGATTGCCTTTACTGAATACTCTCCTGCATCCTCAGGAACACAGTGTTGAATATCCAATGATACGTAACCAAAATCAAAAGTGATATGGAACCTTGCAGCAGATTGCAGAGTTTTTCCGTTGTGATAGAATTCTATTCTTAGGTTAGGATCATGGACAGGTTCCACTTGACATTCGAAGTGAGCTGTCTTTCCTTCATAAACATGAGTTGTTCCTCGTAACTCTGTCACAAACCTTGGTGGACTAATCTTAGGTTCCTCAACTTCCATCCTTGTATGGTGTCCCTGTGCCTCTAGTTGTCTAATTTTTTCTAACCCATTGGGATGTTGAGTATCTAAGATAATGTTTCTATGCCCTGTAAGACAAGAAATGCATTAAAATGGTATATCTTACAAATAGTAGAATATTCTTTATAATTCAGTGCAATTAAATTCACATTATTTATTTATATTAGTTCTATAACATTTACCTGCTACCTTCAACGTGCATGTGTTAACGGCTTCACCGAGTTTATTAGAGGCCTTACACATATATGTTCCAGAATCTTCCGCATAAGTATATAAGATATCCAAAGCCACATAGCCAAAATCATGTGTGGTTCGATATCTGTGACCTGCACGAATCTTTTGCCCATTATGGAACCATTCAATTTTTAAATCTGAATCATTTATAGGTTCTACTCTACACTCAAAATGGGCGCGATCTCCTTCTTTTAAGTTTTCAAGATTTGTAAGAGGAGTTAAGAACACAGGTCTTTGACCTGGTTGGTCTTCTTCTACAGGTTTAGGCCTTTCGTACTTTTCTAGTTCTTGGATCTTTCTTAACCTCTGTTCGTCTAATGTATCTAAATACAGTCCTGCTTTGGCTGAAAATTAATTGCGGAGTGTATTAATAAAGTTTTTATTACTGTGAATGCTGGAGTAAATTATCATCATTTAGATGATAATTTACTCCAGCAGTTTTGAAAAAGTGAGAATGAGCGCAGATTTTTTTTTTTTTTATTTATTTCTTTTTTTAAATTTTAAGAACAACTTTCGCATTAGGAATTCATTTTCTGTGTCGCGGGGGACTCAACAAACATTATGAAACGGACACAGAGGACTCTCAGACTTGAGCATCAATTTTTTGATCACACAAAGTGTTGAGGGGTTAGAACCCACAACATTCATGGCAGTAGAAAGCGGCGTGGGCTTGACCGTCGCTTAAACATTGGTGATTTCACATCGATTGCACGGATGACGTAGCCATCCACCATCAGTGCATTTGATGTAAATAGTAAATCATCATATTCACATTCATCCTCACATTCTTCAACATGTCTCTCTCGTTTCTCTCTCTCCCTACGTTGTTATGAAAATAGCAAAAATGATTTAAGACAATGATACCTATAAGTCATTTAATAAAAACGTTAATGAATCTATTAATATTATATTTACCGTCTACTTTTACAGAACTGGTGGTGACAGCTTCACCAACGGCATTAGTGGCTTTGCACATGTAAGTACCGCTGTCTTCAGCATAAGCATACAAAACATCTAAAGCCACGTAACCAAAGTCATATGTAGTCTTAAACCGGTGTCCTTGTTGGATAGGCCTGCCATTGCAATACCATTCGACGCGCATTGTAGGGTCATTAACAGGTGTCAGTGTAGCTTCCAAGTGGACCGGTTGACCTTCACCAACTTGGACGTTCTTAAGTGGTTTGCCGAATTGTGGTTTCTCAGCCACAAAGCTTTCATCGCGTACCACGCGTTTGTATCTGCTGTCGTCTTCCAAATATTGAATCTTCTCAAGAGCACTTTCGTGTTGCGTATCTCTTATTATAGATTCCTTAGCTGAAATTTAATAATTCAGTAATAAATGCTTGAAAAAAACATAAACAAAATTAAACATGATTTTTCTACACCCAATAGATATTACTGCTATTATGGCTATCTGGTGTATCATTAATATTTATAAAAAGTGCGATTAGGAGAGAGACACTAATAAGTAATAACCTAATATGTAATAAGTTGACTTATTTTTCAAGCTACTCAATTACAATTATGTTCATGACGGCGTTACTTTGCTTCAATTACATGGTTAATTGGTTTATTATTTACTTTATTCTGATGATTTGTTTTTTTTTATTGGTAGTAACTAATATTAAATATTAAAATTTCAAGCTACAAAACAGGAAAAAAATTATTACAGAAAACTCATATTGCACACTTACATTGAACGTTCAATTTAATCGAAGATGTAGCTTGTCCTAAGTTGTTAATAACTTTGCATGTATATTCGCCGGAATCTTCTCCATATACTGACAGAATATCCAATGCAGCAAATCCAAAATCGTAAGCGGTACGATATCTATGACCACTTTGCAGAACTTTTCCATTAAAGTACCACTCGACACGCATGTTAGGATCGGGGTATGGCTCAATACGACATTCATAATGAGCGCTTTGTCCTTCCATTAATCTCGAAGGCCCATTTAGCTGCGTTATAAATCGTGGCGCTTGGTTCACGGCTACCTCGACGTCCTCCCTGCGTCGATAGCGAGAAGAATCTTCTAATTGCTGAATCTTTTCGAGAGCACTCTCATGTTGTGACTCTAATTGAAGAGATGCTTTGGCTGTGGAATTGTTTTCATATTATTGTTGGGTTAATCAGCATTGTCTGTTAGGATTTTTGGAACTTACGGCATAACTACCTAATATCAGAAATATTACTTTCAAGGGCTAGTTTTGGATTATATGTAACATAGTTACTCTTACATTCATCTTAATCTATCATAACTTCCTGTTAATATTTTCTAGAAGGTCTGAGGTAGGGACATTGTGTACAAACTTATCAACCTAATGTCATACTTACGTTTTTCCAGGAAATACAATACAATTATACTAACTTATAAATGATAAAGGTGTAATTATCGACAAAAAAAAATTAAATATGCTTGAACTTGCTTCACAATGATCATCACTACAATGATATATAATCCT
Organism: Hyphantria cunea; assembly: GCA_003709505.1. Classification (NCBI taxonomy): domain Eukaryota; kingdom Metazoa; phylum Arthropoda; class Insecta; order Lepidoptera; family Erebidae; genus Hyphantria; species Hyphantria cunea. The sequence continues at coordinate 227,898 of PKRV01000899.1, read as the reverse complement.
AATGGTTCTATTTTATCAAAAAAGATAAAGTTTTTAATAGTTTCTCAATATAGGAATGTCAAGATCCACTTTTTATTTTAAAATCACCTTTGCAATATTCTAAGGTCTCTTAACTTATTTGTTCAAGCACAGTTTTTATATGGTTATCAATATCTAGAAATTAGAAATAGAACAAAAATAATAAATAGTGTGCTTACATTGAACAAATAGTGTAGATGAGGTAACGGCTTCGCCTAATTCGTTAATTGCGCGACATGTATATGTACCAGAATCCTCAGGGTTGACGTACTTCATGTTTAGGGCCACATATCCGAAATCGTGCATAGTTGTTAAACGATTTGCTAAAATAAAATAATAAAATTATAGCTAGTTCCGTACAATTGTTTCACATAGCCATACATTTAAAATATATCATTTAAAATATACTCACATGCTTCAATTGGCACACCGTTTCGAAGCCATTCCACACGAAGTGTTGGATCTCCGACTGGAATAAGCCTAGCTTCAAAGTGCACGGCCTGATTTTCAGCCACTTTTATATCTTTCATGGGCATTGTAAATACCGGTGCTTGCGTTGCAATTTCCTCCTGTGCACTCTGTCTCTGATACCTTGAAGTATCTTCTAATTGATTTAATCTAGGTAAAGCGCCTTCGTGTTGAGATTCCAAGTAAATTGATTTTTTGGAATGAACAATTGCAATTCCAGATGTCACAGCTTCACCGAGTGCATTAATAGCTCTACAAGTATATGTTCCTGAATCCTCTGGCAAGCAAGACATAATATCGAGGGCTACAAAACCAAAGTTATTGGTTTCTGTAAACCTTGAACCACTCTTAAGAGGTTTATTATTATGATACCATTCAACTTTCATTGTTGCATCAGAGACAGGTATTAGGCGACATTCGAAATGAGCTCTCTGACCCTCTTTAATCTCAATGTTTTTCAATGAAGTTGTAAATATTGGTGCTTGTGTCGTCACTTCGTCGACAAAGTCAGTTCTATGGTACTTAGATCTATCTTCTAAGACCTGAATTTGTTCTAAACCAGCTTCATTTTGTGTAGCCCTTATGATATCTGTTGTACTACGGCAAGTAAGTTTGCAATTGACTTCATCTGTGCCAACTAAATTTACTGCTCGACATGTGTAAATACCTGTATCTTCAGCAATTAAATCAATAATGTCAATCGCTACATAACCAAAGTCATGAATTGGTCTGAATCTATGTCCAATAGTCACAGGTTTACCATTTTTGAACCATTCGACCTTGAGGTTCGGATCTGTTACAGGTTCAAGTTTACACTCAAAATGAACATGTTGTCCTTCTATTACATTCTCAATAGACTTAGGTTTTGTAATAAAGCGTGGCTTTATATTTATAGATTCATCTACTACTTCACTCTTCTTGTACCGAGTTGCATCCTCTAAATACTGAATTTTCTCAAGTCCAGATGGGTGTTGAGAATCAAATATTAAATCTTTCTTAGCTATTACTCTTAATGCACAAGATGTTACTGCTTCTCCGAGTTGATTTGTGGCTTGGCATGTATAGACGCCTGAATCTTCAGGATACACGCTCAACAAGTCAAGAGCTACGTAATCGAATTCATATGCTGGTCTAAATCTGTGACCAGTTTTAATAGGTCTCCCATTACAAAACCATTCGACCCTCATCGTTTGATCGCCTACAGGTTGCAATCTACACTCCAAATGAACATTGGTCCCTTCTACAGTCTCAATGTTGTGTAAGGCTCTAGAAAATTGTGGAGCTTGCATTACAGTTATATCTTCATGGACTTGTCTAGATCTTCGTGCCGCGTCCTCAAGCATTTGAATTTGCTCTACGGCTTGTTCATGTTGAGTATCAGTAACAATATCTGATCTCTCAATGACACGTACCATTGCAGAAGTGTGAGCTGACCCTAAATGATTGACAGCCCTAACAGTATACTCGCCAGAATCCGTAGATGTAGCATGTACGATATCCAGAGCCACAAACCCAAAGTCATAGTATGTTCTAAATCTAGAGCCTACGGTAACAGCTCTGCCATTATGGAACCATTCGACTCGCATTGTAGGATCGCCCATAGGTTCCAGACGGCACTCGAGATGAATATTTTTTCCTTCTGAAACTGGGGCGGGATCAGATAATGGTTGCACGAAAACTGGTTTTGACTTTGAAATTTCTTCAATTTCATACATAGGTTCGATGAATTTAGATTCTTCAATATGTTTAGTTTTTTCGTAAAGTCCACGATGAATACTGGATGTATCAATACTGGAACGTGCTAAAATAACAAAAATGGGTTAAAAACTAAATTTAAAAAAACACAAATTAACACAGCTGGGTGATAATCTATTGTATAAAAATCTCGTGTCGCGGTGTTTGTTTCCAAACTCTTCAGAAGCGGCTAGACCACTTTTTATGTAAGTAGTAGATCTATGAATCGGCAAACATTTAACTATTTTTCATACCTTTAAATGATAATTATTCTATAATAATTAAACGACATAGGTTTCAATAAAAAATATCTGTTTAATACAACAATATTCAATTTGTATGAGTCTAAAGCATAAAGTTACTTACTTTCAACGGTCATAGAAGCGCTTAACTGTGCCTCACCGGCGGCATTTCTAGCTACGACTGTATACACGCCAGAATCATCAGCACGCACACTGGCGATATCCAGTGCAACGTAGCCAAAATCGTGATAAGTCTGAATGCGATTTGCGCTCTTGATTTGCTTTCCATTATAATACCACTCTACTGTCATTGTCAAATCGCTTTGTGGTTCTACTCTTGCTTCAAAGTGTGCACTCTGTCCCTCCACTATTTTATTAGTACCTTTTAGAGGTCCTAAAAATCTTGGTTTTTGAATAATTTTCGATTCTTCTTCAGTTCGTCTTGAATACCTGCTCGAATCTTCGAGGTGCTGAATTTTTTCGTATCCACCTGGATGTTGTGATTCGGCTATTATATCTTTCTTTGTCACAATAGTTAGATTTGCACTGGTTGCCGCTTGACCAAGAGCATTGTATGCACGACACGTGTAATGACCAGCATCATGTACAGTAACAGATTTAATCGTTAAGGCAACATATCCGAAATTGAAGAATGTTGTTATTCTGGAACTAGCTTCTACAGGACGCCCATCTTTTAACCATTCAACTCGTAGAGTTGAATCTCCTACCGGTTCTAGGCGGGCTTCGAAATGAGCGAATCCTCCTTCTTTAATATTTATTTGATCTTTAATTGGTGTTTTAAACTCAGGTCGCTGTGTACTTTCAGGAGCCTCCTGATAGTATTTTTGGTGTTGCAGTTGTTGATAAGCTTCTAGTTGTTCAGTCTTTTCAATATATCGTCGCTGTTCTGGTATTCCTAGATCGGCAGTAACTGTACTCCTGGCAGCAACCCTAATGGAAGCAGTACTTATGGCTTCACCTAATTTATTTACAGCTCTCACTGTATACGAACCTGCATCTTCAGCCCGTAGGTGCATGATGTTAAGGGAGACGTAACCGAAGTTGAAGATTGACGTGATTCGCGAGCTAGCTGTAATTGGCCTGCCATCTTTGTACCATTCGACTCTCATAGTAGGGTCACTAACTGGAGTCAGTTGAGCCTCAAAATGAGCATTTCTGCCTTCTTGTAACTCACCGAGATCTTGCAGTGGCCTTATAAATTGTGGCCTCTGTGAAGTTTGTTCTTCTACCGATTCCTGGTGTTGATATCTGGAATAATCCTCTAACTGCTGTATATATTGTAAACTCTCTGGATGTTGGCTAGTTCTTTCAATAGTTGCTCTCGGAGTTACTTGTAACATAGCTTTAGTTTCTGCAACACCTGTTGCACTGATTGCTCGGCAAGTATATTCACCGCTATCTTGGATGTTAAGACTGAGCATATCCAGAGAAATGTACCCAAATCTAAATATTGATGTAAACCTAGAACCTGCAAAAATATAAAATTCAAGAATCAGTATTTACCGTGACAGACGTACATACATATGTGTTCCAAGTAGTTATAGATACAGTTTTAATGGTTATTTGTTTAAGGACGACCGTGGTAGTCACCGGGAAGCAATGGAATGTAACTGATTTGAACTTTAACAGATTTTTTACTTACTTGCTTCAATACTTTGTCCATTTTTCAACCACTCAATTTTCATCGTTGGATCGCCGACCGGTTCTATCCTGGTTTCAAAGTGTATTTTGCCACCCTCCATTTGTGTAACACTCTTGAGTGGCACAATAAACTGTGGTGGAGGATAAACCCGGTCTTCCTCACCTGGAGGAATGTACGGTCTTGCCCTTTCTACATGCCTGAGATATATAATCTCTGGTCCAGGAGCAGGTCTGTAAGAAATATTTTAAAGTGACAATTTGTTTTTAGAATTGCTAATTTGTTTATTTTATAAAATTAATTGTAACGATGAAAAAATATTACTTTTGCATTTGCTTTAACGTTACTATATTATGATCAGTAAAACAGTTAAAACAGTACTTACTCTGGTTCGATAATCTTAGTAGGTCGGGGCAAGTGCAGACGCTTTTGCTCGGGCGGAGGCTCTTTTGGTACCTCGACGTAGAGCCTTGCCCGAGTAGAGGTGGAACCTGCGACGTTCTGGGCGGTGCATTGATACCATGCCGCATCCGACGCCTTGGCTCGCGGAATGTCCAGCGTCGAGGCTCCACCGTCGATATTCATTCGTAACTCTGGATTGGGTAATATCTGAACGCCGTCCTTCTGCCATGTGATACGTGGTGTAGGAGTGCCTAGTGCGCGTGCGCTTAAAATAACGGGTTCACCTTCTCGAACGCTTAACGTACTAAAACGTTCTATGAATTTGGGTGCTACAACTTGTTCTTTTTCAATGACATTTAGTCGGCATTGGAAAGATGTTTCTCCACTTTTGTTACGAGCTACACATGTAACTACACCACTATCTCTGAGATCGACGTTTGTAATCATAAGCGCATGATTACCAGATTCGTTTACTAATATCTTATGATTATAATCGTCTCGAATTTGTCTTTCGTTAATGAACCACGTGACTTCTGGGTAAGGTCGGCCAGTGACGCGGCAATCGAATCGCGTCATTTTGCCCTCCGTGACATCACGGTCTTGGCAGACTCTTACAAATTGCGGAGCGAGAGCTTTTTCACATACTTCTACTCTTTCTTCTAGTGCGGTTTGTTGCGTATCCATTATATACTGTGATTTGTTATCTTGTACATAAGTTTCTTGTGGGGATTCAACAGCAAGGTAGGCTGATGTGACAATACATCCGTTTGGATTTTCAGCCAATAATGTATAATGGCCAGAGTCAGACTTCTGAGTGTTTCGTATTCTTAGAGTAGTTTGATTATGAGAAGTTATAATTTCCTGTTTGTTGGAGTTAATAATTCTTTGACCGTTCTTGAACCAAGTAACTCGTGGTCGTGGATTACCGGATAGTTGCACCTGGAATTGTGCATCAGCTCCTTCTTGAAGTTTCGAATTTCTTGGTTTTTGTGCAATTTTCGGTGGTGATACTGGTCCAAGAGATTTTTCGATTTCAGTGCTGATTTGAACATCGCTCTCATTTACATACCTTCTTGTTATAGTTTCTCTGAATGAAACTTCTCTCAAAAGTCTATACTCAAAAGTGTCTACTTTGAAATCTTCCGTTGATGAATAATCACTGCCATTAGTGTAAGCGATTTTTTGGGATTGCCTCGACTGATCGGTTGTGTATCCTTGTGTACCGTACGATTTGTGTTCTACACTCTCACTGATGTGCCTATAGCTTTGCTGTTGAGATTGGTGGGCTGGAACTGGAACACCCTCAGGCTGAATGTAGACGGAACATATAGCCTCCCCATATTGATTACGTGCTGTACAAGTATATTCTCCCTCGTCTCCTGGACCTATCTGCTTAATCAATAATGATACGTCACCAGTTTGTTCGTTGTAACTCATACTATATTTATTACATTCCACTAATGGAGCTTTCTTTCTGGTCCATGATACTACGGGAGTAGGATTTCCCCTCAGTTTTCCTTCGAATTTCGCATTGCCGCCTTGAGCAAACCTCGCATTTTTAAAGATTTGTTCAAAGATCGGAGGAGAAGGTTCACCTGGTCGGCTCATAGTTACCGGCAATCGATCGCCAACAGATTCAACTGTAACAAAAAAAAATACATGTTATTATTTTAGTAATTAACGTCTTGTATGAGAAATTAAGTAAAAATATTTTAAAAACAATCGTGGTATGTTTAAACATGCCTGATCTAAATTCAAATATAAAATGCTCGTAATCAAAGTGTTACGGCACTGGGCACTTATTTAATAAGTTTTTTCCTACTGGTCCATTTTGTTTCGTCGTTCCTAATGAAAAATTATCTATAAAATGACGACAATGGTAAGTACTTGTATGATCATGATCAAAAAATTCCTGGAACGAATGTATTCCAGTTCTTTCTTTAGATTGGATGCGCATGAGTCACGGGAGCGCCGAGGCAGTTCAGCTCTTTTCGCGCGTCTATTTTAGTATCCACACTCGGATCTTGTTACGATCGCCAATTTGGTGGACTCCTTTGGTTTGATAAATATTCTCCAGAATGTTGCAGTTATAAATATGTCGTAATGAATCTAATAAAAACGACATTATTTTCTCAACCTTAAAATAATTTCGTACATAGTTAACCGGGAAGTGAAATGCTTAATAACGAAAAGTAAGACAGGTTTAACGTAATCCATCTTTAAATATAGGTATTGTTTGTAACTTTCTGTCCAATCATAAATATTACCAAAGATTACTATAATACAGATAGAAATATCTTTACGCCAAGCGATTTTTACGAAGGGAAGCAGTTAAGGTTTACATTTAGGTCAAGGTCATAATGTACGGTAACGTATATATCAAAACATTTACCATGTAAGTAGATGAATGAATACCATGTAATTTTTATATTATATATACAGTACGTACGTAAGATAATACATAATGTTACAAATGTAAACTTATTTAAAGTTCTTGTAAAGGTGTGGATGGAAGAATTTTGACTCATTGCCAAATTTTACGTCAAGCAAGCACCAAAGCATTAAGATTATGAAATAACATTTAAAATTGCTCAATCTTATATAATTTCTCATCTGGAAACTAACTGTGGTAACTCAAAAAATACTTTTTAGTAGCCTAAGTAAGCTAGCAGTGAACTATTAAAGACTGATAATGATATTTATTACGCGAATTGTAGGCAACGTACAATTAATTTATTCTTCGAGGAATGTCGAACTCTGTTGACGTAAAAACCGCAGACAGCACTGGACCAATAACTGTATAGCATAACTAGGAATTAGTTTTGCAATACATATGAACTCATATTGTTATGCAATTCTCATATATTTTTACCTTCATATACTATATCATATAATATTTGTATATAACGATGTTTGAATGCCTATGTGATATTGATTGATGTGTATATTGAATATATATGAAAGTTAAGAATTATTTTGAAAAGTTTAAATCGTAATCCGAAAACAATAACATAAAATGTGGTGGAAAAATCGTATGATGTTGGTTGTATTTTATTTATTAGTCTTATTTAATAATATCTTTCGTGTTTCGTTACTTACATTATTGACTTAACTGCAGTCCGTATTTAAAAAATATCACAATGTTCAAATCTATTCATTATTATTTCACAATATCTTCAGTAGTCTATTTGTAATCGACACCAAGTTACCTACCAATCGAAGCACCGCCAAACCTGGCCCATTGCACGCCAAATGGTAAATGGCCCTCAATGAAAATTGTACAGTAAAATGTTAATGTACAAAATATCAGTAATATTTTGTGTATGTCCTTTAAGTGTGTTACAAGTTCAAAGGTAACCTTATTAAAGTACGTGTAGTAAAATTTTGCTGCAATTTTGTATGTATTTTACAAATTCGCAAGGCGAGTCTTTATGTAATGTAGATAACAAAGCAATATGTTATTTAATTTTAATTTACTTCAGTCCCGTTTTGAAATTTTTTAACATGCCTACTTCCTTGGCTTTTCCATTTGTTATTTTACTTTCTCGTAGTAACGCATAGTGGTATTAAGTGAAGATTTAAACTTATGTTTGCAATTGCCTGCAGTGAATTATTCAGTTTACAGGTAAACCAAATCCTAAAGGATACTTCTTATTAACTGAAATACATGAAATCCGGCGAGAAGTGAGTCACCCAGCAGAAGAAGATACCTACAGAAAATAATCTAAAGTAATTTGGTTTCATAAGAATTTTGTTGTAATTAAAAGTTGATAGTACCTGCTTGCTAAATTTACTGTGACATTTATACATTACAGATGAAGGAGTGTTTTCAAAAACGGCAAATTGAAGTTCACAACAAAAAGCCGGATAATCGAGATGTACGAACTATTAAATAACAAATAAAAGATTTAAGCAAGTCTTCGGTATGCAAATATTAAAAAAAACTAAGGCACATACAATAGTATTTTATGAAAAAAATTGCTTAAAAATAGATTTTTTAAATGAGATATTACTGCTAAGGAAAGTGTAGACCTCTGAGTAGAACCAATTATTTTTATTCACATATATGTACCTATCATATGTGTTCTTGTTAACCGCAGCTTTGTAAATGTTGCTCACTTTGTAATGAATGCCTATTTAATGATAATAATATATCGCTTTATTGTACACCAGATAATGCTAGGCTTAACGCTAGGTTAGTACAGATGGCGGCCTTATCGCCAAAAGGACAATATCTTCCAAGCAACCGTATAATGTATTTACATTATATATTTATTTAAATACAGGACATATATGGTTTTGTCTGGTGTATTGGAGAGTAGTTTAGGAAAGGAAAAAACAAGTGTAAATACCTATATATTAATATAAAACCATTAATGAAAAAAAAATATAAAGAGTAGGTACTAGTGACACATAATGTGGATGAGGAATAAATACAAATGTGTTACCCACATACTGAAGTTGAATAGTGACCTAATTGACTACAATAACAGTTAATTATGGGGTATTGATGTCTCCCAAGTAATGTTCCTTTACCAGCTTCTTAAAGGATGTAAGTGTTTGTGCTCGTCTGATTGCGACTTGTAGGACGAAGAGAAAAGGAATGGTCTAAGAATTTGCTAGTGTCCAGGCATTTTTAATTTCAGGTTTTCTGACGATCTCAACAATTTGGTATCTTATTTATTAAGCCAGCATCTACCTGTTTCTGTGTTTGTCTATATAGGTATAAATAGATTATGAGAGAAGGGAGCAATTATGTCTTCATAGAACTCGGTTACAAAACGCCTACATATCTAATAACAAAACGCGATAGAAATAACCCTTACTTTTAAAGGTGTATATCGATACTATGGACTGAAATATATTATATTTTTGTATTTGTTTTAGACATTAATATCGTAAACTCACACGCTCGTCGACGCTTCGTCGCTCTATCGTGTTATATTATTTGAATTGGACAAATGTCAATCTTCAGTCTTGGTTGATTCTAATAAACGGAGCAACCCAAGACAAAGGCAGAATTTAGAATTATACTTATTTGATTTTCGCCACGCATCGTGATCTTTCTCATCATAATTGGATGCATACAAATCAATCTGTGAAAACTGTAAAATTCTCTTGTGTAATTTTATTTATTTACTCAAATCGGTTACACGAGCTTATTAATGCTAAATTACGCTTGTCTACTTTAAGAGGTATATTTGAAAAATGTTAAACTTATATATTTTTAAATAAAATTGTGTTATTTATTTAATGTGTGTCTTGAGAGTTGTGAAAAAATTACAAATATACATCACCATTTAATCACCTTTTATGATTGAAAAATTTATTCTTATTTAGAAAGGGTTATTAACAATCCAGCGACGTTTACTAACATGAAATTATGTTCTTTTAATTAGATTCATTCTTACATGAATTTTAATGGGTACTGCAAATTGCTGCTATAAGAATACTAATAAATGAATAAAGATACATCATAAATTTGTAACTCATCATAAAACAATAATAATATAAAGACAAAAATTAAACAAGAAAATTAAAAAAACGTACTAAGTAAGTAAATGTTTTTGATAAAATTTATATATGTCACCAGGATCATTATTACAAATCTACTGATATCTTATTCATTAAAATCAGTGAAACATACAAACATACCTAGACTGCCAAAACTATAACCTTTCCTTTTGACTTCACTGTAGTCAGGTAGAAATAGTAGTAGTCAATAAATTTTATGCGGATTTGTTACATTTTCCAATGCAACTTTTAAACTAACTTAGCTACATTAATAAAATCTTTTGCGTGATTGCATATTATATTACTTTCCTTGAGAACACAAACCTAATGTCTTGCATACTGTGGGTAGTAGCAGTCGTCACAGCAGCGTCGTCATAAGAAGAAAAAACTTATTTTTTTAAATTCGTCAATTGTCAATTGAATTATTACACACATAACGTTGGTTGGGTTGTTTTAGCATACGTTTGTGAATAATTTGATACCGATAGTATTTGTAGCATTTCATGACGGTACAACTAAACTGAACATAGTTATTAAGTATTGAGCGATGATAACTTTAATCGCTACAAAACTAAAGCTAAAGTTTTTATGCAATTAACGTGGAGTAAATAATATCTTTATCTGTTAATTCTAAAATATATAAAATCAAGAATAAATTTTTACACCTTCCCTTCACACATCCAAGAATGTGCACTTGTAAAAATTCAATATAAAATTTTCCACAAAATATATGAAACTAAAATTTATACGACAATTCATGGTTGATCTATTGGAATACACACACATACACATTGTTTTTATGTTATTCTCTTTCTTTTTCGAAAGTGACAAAACCTCATAATGAGGATTTCTTTACTATTTTTTTTTACTGAGTATCAGCAAACGTAACAATGGTTAAATTAAACGTAAGTTATTCTTAAACAAATCACTAACAGTATCGAGCGAAAGTAGCTGACGCACGTAGCTACATTTTTAACTGTTCACTGAGATTATAAATTTGGAGATAAGACTGGTAAAAGTGAGTGCGTCGAGGCCATCAAACATTGTCTGAGCCGTTTTATTACCGGGTACAAATAATTTGCAAACGGGACTTGGTACCAAATGTGATTTCATCTCAATTCCAACTATTAACTTAAGCTTTCGAATACTTTTCGAAACGTGACTTATCTGCGTGTCTCTTGATAGCCGTGTCTTTTTAATCTTTAGTAAGAAAATTCACGCATATCATAGTATGAAGTGATTGCATTGTATTAAACAATGACCATTTGAGCAAGAAATGTTTTCTAATGCTTTGTAAGCGAATCAGTTGCACAAAGAAGCGTATGTCGTTAATAATTTCTTATCGACTTTGTTCCCAGCTCTGCGAGCAACCGTAGTTGAAAGTTTTAACTTGCACTTTCGTTGTGAAATTCGAATCACTATATCGCTTGCGGGATGGAAATTGAAGACGTCAATCATACAAATATTATTTTCTCATTACTGTACTTTTCTAGTGATATACCTTAATAATTTATATCATGTATGCTTATGTATATTTATATTTTAAATTGTGGAAAGTACGCATATTATTTATTTACGTCAAGATTGTTGATGTGCACATAATTCCAGTTTACCAACATCGGCAACATGGTGCGGTTAGTGACGGTAAAATGCTAGCAAGTTTTTGTTTTATTTTTTATAGTTAAGAAGTAAGCAAGCACCTCGACTCGCTACAGTTAACATGTTACGTTATAATGAGTCGTGAACACGTTCTAGCTACGCGCTAGACGGAACACGCCGACATATTGAGATGGTCATCTAGCTGAGGCACTGACCGTTGGCCGAAGCGCGTACTTTTATTGCCACACACATATAGTTCCTTAAGATTATATACCGAAAACGAGTACACTATACAATTGCAAACTTGTCTTTTTCTCTCTCTGTATAGGTACTTATCAACAGATTTGTTTATACAGTCAGACAGTTTTCACTCAGTTTTACTCATCGATCAAATACTACATGTTCAATAAAATAGATTACAACCATTCAACTGGTTCGTTTATAAAGCCGCTTGTACAATTATAAAAAGTGAATGTGATTCGTACAGAGTACTAGTATTTTATACCGTTTCTATTCGTTGTGTGTAGCTAAGAAAAGAGTGAAAACTACGCTCAGTAGCACTTCATCCAATGTTTTTCACGACATACTATAATGATGCTATTATAATGCAATTCTCAGTCATCCAAATAGAAAATCATTAATTAAAGTGATCGAATGCAAAAACGAACATAATACCGCGACCATGATTTGATATCTGTTGCACTATTTGCACAGTTTGCATTGAAGAGACTTTGTATTCTAAAAGCGTACTGATTATCATTGATTGTTTAGTAAAATTATTTCGTATTCTGTTTTGTTAATAATGACTTTGTATACTCCAGCAAGGGAAACGTAAAGTCTTTAAATCCCGTTTATTTAAATTATCCAGGCATATCCTTTCACCCGGCTATGGATGTTGTTCATTGTCATCGATTTTTGTTAAGTATTTCAGTAATGAGTCACCCAACGCTTCATGTGTATTACCGTGTTTGCGTAAGTACCTACTCACAGTTACAGTTCAACAGAATAATGAAATGGTAAACTCGTTTAGTTTGAACAACTGTCGTCGACGTATGTCTTCTTTTTCGGGGACATACCATGACAAATATTACAATCAATGTTTGTACTACTTTGGTATTTAAAGAGGTTGTTGTATTCCATTAGGATTACCACTATTGAAAGTGTATAGATTTTTGTAAAGGTGCCAAATTTTTTTAATTATATTGAATCAAGGAAACATAAGAATATGAACCTCAGGAAGTTTTTATAGTTTAATTAGTCTATTTTATCTTTATAGTATTTATCTGGATCAAAATATTAACACTTTTCTAATCTCGATGTGATAAACTAGGGATATTTAAAATATTAAAAGAGAAGAATTATCAATCAAATAGTTTTGATTAGTCAATGTTAATGAATGTGTGTTAATTTCTACTTGTGAAAACATTTGTTTCATTAAACACAAATGTTCCAGCACTCAGCATTTTATTTAAAAAATAATCCTTGAATGGAATCTGATTTGTACAGACTCCATAAAAGGATAGGGCTTTGCGCCTTATAAGTAAACAAGTTCTTAAAGCTAAAACAAGTTCGCACTGCAACCTTAATGGAGAGAACAAGCGAACTCACATTGCCACTACACCGATATGTGACACCTATTCCAGATTTTAATGTTGTTTAAAGCATTTGCTTTTGGTTCATATTAATTTTCATTTTAGTTAAGTTTTAAATTTGAGTTCGCTTGTTGATGTTAGTTTTATTACAATCGCTTTTATTTATAGTGCAATGATTTTCTGAAACCGGTCAAAACATACGGATAAATATATTCATGAATGGGGACAGCGGTGAGCTATAGCTCCCGCTTAGCGAGGCGCACACAAGACGATCCGCCTGCGAGTGTCTTTAGTTTCTTCCTGGTGCGTAACTTTATTTGTGCATAGCGCTTTTCCACCGCGAGCGAGATAGAGCGGCTATTCTGGGGCGTGCGCGTGGGCGCCGCGGACCTAGCTCACGCCTGCTCCACTGGACCAACAATCATTAATATTATGATGAACTTAGGGATACATTATCCCTAAACTAAATGGTACATATTAAAATTCGCATTAGGCATGGTGTTATCATTGCAATTAGTGACATTAATTTTAAGCTAGATTCGGTACATACACTAAGTGTGGTAGAGTAAGTGTATATACCAAACTGTATTTACACTTACACTGTTATGCGGGTATCTGAACAGTGATATGATAAAAGTGAACTGACCTTGTTGTGTGAGCATCTGGCGGGTGTAGTGCTGCTCGGTGCGCTGCACGCGTTCCTGCTGCTGCACGATCTGTTCACGACGCTCCGAATGCTGCTGCACGCGCTGCTCGGAGCGCTGCTCGGAGCGTTGCTCCGACCACCTGGACTGCTTCTCCATCACGCCGCCACCGCAGCACAACGCACAAAAAACTCTCACTCGACGCTATTAGTCCTTATCGCAAAACAATCCTCGTTCGGGCGCTCGTACAGTAAGAAATAAATACGCCACTGCGAAAAACTTATTCTAGTCCACGGGTTCATTTAGCAGAAGTTAAGTCATTATAACCCAAGTCCAACAACCAAGACGTCGGTCGATTGCGAATAGTTAGCGGATAGTGCGGAGACGGAGAAGCGCGCGTTGCGCCGGCGGCGGCGATGCGAGGGCGGGGGGCGGCGCGACCGAAATACGACGGGTTATTTCGAGCCGAGCGCACTCCCGCATGCCCTCCTCCATGCGCCCCACTCCTGAGCACCCGATGAGTCGACCACCACACACCGACACTAAAAGCCCCCCTGCAACCCTTTTGCAAACATTTTGAAATGTGTAGTACCCTACTTCAATCTTCTAGCCTACAACCTCCAACTACAACGGATAGCACAAAACTGAATAGGATAATAAAAAATTAAATGTGTTATTTTAAATGTATTTTAATAAGGTTATCAAGGATATCTTAAGATATTAGTAACTATAAGTATTACCAAATACAACTAAATATTTTTTTCGTTAACAAAAAACTAATAGTAAAATACATTGATGTCACCAATATCAAGTTGATTCAGAATAATACCTGGGCCTGGCGAAATGTTTTAGAGCCTCATAGCGAAATTTTTTGGAGACTTCATCAATATGAAGTCTTCTTCTTCTTCTTCATGGATTGGCCAATGCCAATCCAATCTAAATGCACTTTCAATGAAGCATTCATGGATAGGTCTGTTGTCTTCCTAGATACTTTAATAATATATACAATTCCTAACTTAAGTCCAACTAAGTGGTGTTAGTTTTAAACCAAATAACCATTTGGCTTAAAGCTCTAAATATGAGATCGGCTCTTAAGTCTAAATTAAAGTGTGCATAAAATAAAATGATAACATTTCTGTTTCACATAAACTCCTGACTGACGACCTCTAGGAGTTACAAGTGGCGGCCTTTTCACCCGAATGCAATCTCTTACAACAACAAAAAATGGAAAGGAAGACGTGATTGTATAGGGTAGTGCCTGATGCATTAAAAGATGATAGGAAAGATATTAAAGCAGTATATATCCAGATCAAATAAAGTAAATAATTACCTTTATAAATTAAAAAGAATACTTTAATGTGGGTAAATGTTTACTCCATATTTAAACAGTAGCCGAGCATGAATAATTTACTACAATAATCGATATCAACATACACACTTATTTGCCAGAAATCCGTTACCTAGTTATTATATGTTGACTGGCTCGCTGGCGCAGTGGTAGTGTACGCGACTGCTGTGCATGTGGTCTCGAATTCGATACTGGGTCGGGCCAAATGTTTGTATGATCTGCAAATATTTCTTTTGGCATTAGGGTCTTTTCTATGTTTAATATATATATATATATATAT
>PKRV01000899.1:132693-212277 GCA_003709505.1 Hyphantria cunea | reverse complement strand
ATATGTTTATCAGTTGTCTAGTATCCATACTACAAGTTCTGCTTAGTTTGGCATTAGATGGCGTTGTGTCTAGATGTCCGAATATATTCATTATTATTGTTATCTGTACATGTAATATAATTGAAAGAGGTCGGTGTCTGTACATTAAAGATATTAAATTAAAACCTTATAAATTAAAAGTAGGGTATTTATTAAATTAAAAGTACTCAAAACAATACTTTAAAAATGTTGTCTGTTTATCTGTGTGTTTGTGCGCACTAATCTCAGAAGAGGCTTAACCGATTTCGATGTGCTTTGCTTCTCTAATTTATTGCCGTGAACTTCACTTTACATTTAGTGTTTGTTTTATTTCAATGGCTTCACAAATTAAAAATTAATAGCAGTTTAAAAAATCACCACGGTAATCTACATATACCTACGCAGGCGGAGCCGCAGGCTGAAGCTAGTTTTGCAATAAATTCATATATCTTGCATGCTTATTGCGGACGGATGAATCATAATAAACACATATGTTGTATCGAACTAAGTGGCGTGAAATTGGAAAGGCCTATGTCCAGCAGTGGACTGCGATAGGCTGATGATGATGATGATGATATGTGTTGTATCTGCAACTATTCTGTGTTTGAATCTTTTAATCTTAAATGACAACTCCCGTACTCGAAATGTTTCTAGACTTTACAAACATACGTGGAACCGACAACCGAACTTAAAACAATAATTCATAGATCACACAAAGTGTTTTCCAAAGTGGAGACAGAACCCGCAACTCTTAGCGGAGTAGAAAGATGCGAGGTTACCGCTAAAACTACTTTGGCATTCATGCAGTTTATCGCTTGGGTTATTACCTTTTTTTAAGTATAAGCTGCCAAAATGACTGTCCTGCCTGATGGAAAGCTTGAGCAGAATCCAAGAGCGGTGGTCACCATCCTCAATGCGAAAAGGAACAATGCAGCGTGGTGACCCACACTATGGCGGCGTGGTGAGATGCTTTTTCACGCCCCGCTTAAATGACATAACCTAACCTTTTTATGTATCTATCTATCCTTTAAACGTGCAATTCTTGTATATACTTAGTCTTACCATAAACATTGTTGCAAAAAAACACAACATTTTTTTATTGTACGTAACATTTATTACTATTACCATATGATAGTTTATTATATTTATATAAATCCATTAAAAACATATAAAGCTCATTCGAGGCGGTCTCAATCAGCTGCAATACAGTCCTTTAAACGTTAAGGCCAGTTATCAATAGCAGGACACACTTTTTCTATGGGAAAATTCTTCACTGCCGATTGTAGGGATTGTTTTAGGGACTCCAAGTTATCATGGCGTTTAGAGCAAACCTTATTCTCTAAAACTGGCCATTAATTATAATCCAGTGTATTAAGATCTTCAGCTCTGATGGAGTCGGAACTTTCGTTTCTAACCAAAATGGGTGGATCGAGCTTTATGACCCGACGCCAAATCTTGCTGATAGAACTATTCTTGGATATTGAACATGGTGTTATTAAGGCTTAACCATCTTTTTAAGAATGGTATCGTGATACACTTGTGCCGTTGTTTTGATACCATTTTGACACTGAAGTGTATGGTGTCCACATGGATAATGCCCACGTTGTACTCTGTTGACTAATTGAGAAGCTTCTTTAGAGCTTTCAGCATAAATACGGTTATTGTGTATGTTAAGACATATCTCAATTGTAAAAAAAATCCCATCCGTAAACAACATTTTTCTGTGACCCCCCTTTGCGTGCCGCTTAAGAAGTTGTATTGATTTTACCACCCTAATCTTTTATTAAATTTTCGCCGCTCGCTTTTCCTCTTTCACGTAAATTTAAAAGATATTGTTCGTTGCAGTATTTTATTACACTCAAAAATGTGCTCGGGCAGTTTAACAATAATTGGGGTGGGTAGATCGTCTCGGGACTAAATTTATTGGGCTGACGTACAGACGGACTGATTGTGCCTGTTAGGGCAGCCTCGGCTCCTTGGGGATCAGGGGAACTGGTCACATCGGTGACGCTGTTCAATGACGTCACCCGACGCTCCGGCTGCAGACGCCACAACTCGTACCAGAAGAAAAGCTGTAACTTGTACCATGGACCCGAATATATTCGGGCTACGTATACACTTAGGCAATTAAAACAACTAATTTAAGA
The DNA here is from genome assembly GCA_003709505.1 of Hyphantria cunea. NCBI lineage: Eukaryota > Metazoa > Arthropoda > Insecta > Lepidoptera > Erebidae > Hyphantria > Hyphantria cunea. The sequence continues at coordinate 210,112 of PKRV01000899.1, read as the reverse complement.
TATCTCAACACAACGACGGAGGCCTCGCTAATGGCTGGCCGCAAAACTCGTAGCAAGAATGAATCTCTTATAGGTTGCATGTTCTTAGTCATCTTTTAAAATACGCGACATGTCTAGTAGTCTAGATCTTATCTTCATCTCCTGAGATAAACTATTTTGCTTTCGGAAAGGATTTCTTAGATTTTTTCCCTTCCGCTGTCACAAACAGAGGAGGTTTCACTGTACCTAACAAATAATTGACTAATACCAAGCGTATGGAGATCTACTTTATGTAATGCCATAACAGCGATTCCGTTCCCTTTATCACCTCTCACTCTGTCTCTAATATCACAAAATATTTTACAATAAATTAGCGCGCAAATAAGAAATCACAATGAAAAATCGTATAAAAATGACAGATTCCAAATTCAAAAGTAATATTTTATTAATTTTAATTGTAACAATATTTATGACCAGCCTAAGTTTATCTCACAGACTATAAATGCTAGAAACCTGTAATTCATAGGAACTAAGATAGTAATCACGCCGACAAAGTTATAAAATAAAATCTTCAAAAGTTTTTTTAGGCTACCTCTAGAACCTTTAAAGTGGATGTTATTTTTATATGTAGCCATTACAATTAAAGGTAGGATTTATAACGAATTTTAAAGAAAAACTATCACAGCTAATATGAAATAGGAAGACACCCTTACTAAAGAACTTTACTATAGACGTGGCTCGACACGCACTTGCCCGGTTTTGATTTTTATTTTCAGGATGGAGTATAAACTGGCAAGACATCTAAAATGAAAAAAAAATGTTAGGTAATCCTTAAAAGTTAAAAATGTATAACGTAACGAAATAAAGTATAATCTTCTTTTGTAACAGCTTCTAAACGGAAAGTCTGAACCCTTATAGGATCGTGGATCTGTCTCATGTCTTAGAACATAATAGAATAATTTATAAAACAAATTTATTTTTATTAATAACACTCCGTAAATGTAGATCAGTAAATGCATTACCACTTTAAAATAACCTAATATCATGGCTCTATTACTTATAAAAAAATATGTAAACATTATAAGAAGTAGGTAATATATGTAATTGTAGTCGTATTTGTGTTAACTTTGCAACACTTTAAAAAAAATACGACAAGCGGTTTAGACTCTAGGGCGTGCCAATAAATATACATACACTCGAAAAACTTAAACGCTATCTGCATTTTACTTAGGTAAAACTTATCAGTAAAAACTTGATAGTGTTACATTTCAGCTTCTAATGTGCCCTTTCACGCAATGTAAACACACTAATTGGCCCATAAGCCTCCTATAATAGTTTTCTTATATTTCTTCCATGTACAGATAGCAACCAGTTACGATATATATATTGATTTATAATACTTAAGTTAACTAAGAGAATGCCAGTTACATTAAGTGAACGATTATACTTTTCGCATGTGTGTACAACTCAACTTATACTTGACTTTTACCAAATATAGGTAGTAATCTGGGTCAAGTCTCCTTGTGGCTTTTTTAAATTCATGTCATGGCCAAAATGTGCTATTAAATTGTCCCAGGCACTGTTTTAATGTCCCGCGCTATTTCTGCGGTTGTTACCTTTACAACAAATTTCATCCGCTATTTGCCAGTGAAAATCAGCCCAGCCGTACCAGAGATTGGCCGGAACAAACAGACAGATAGACAACAAGTTAAATTATTTAAGAAAAAACCTGACTGCGACCCGATCTGTCATCTTTATTAAATTCAATTATAATTCAATTAAACATAAGTTATATATATGTTCGTAATCACTGTTAAAAGTTGTATAACCGTTTTTTCATTTGATACCCACTCGATGTATTTTTAAAACAGTTTTTTTTTAGAATACTTTTTGCCTCCAAAAATACTTATTTTGTTTTTTTAATGTTGTACCAGTGTCACTCTTACGACTAAGATAAGATGAATCTATTGACACCACTCACATAAAAATACGACAAGCGGTTTAGGCTCTAGGGCGTGCCCATAAATATACATACATATTTTACATACACTCGAAAAACCTAACCCTTCTTCTTTTGCAGTCGTATAGAAATATTTGAAATTGAATTTTGATGTAAGCACCGTATATACTTTCATATGCATTTAGTGAAAAGCTTTTCATTTTAAATTACAAACAGAAACTAGAATTTATTGAAGTAAAAACTTCATTAGACGCACTTTTTGGGTGAACAAAAATCCGGGCTCTCGCCTCGTCGTCACCGAACGCTTTCCATGAGCTGTATTCATACTGTGTACCTCCGAGCTTTATTTCTAGTATTCACTTCTATCGGCAGTCCTTATGACTGCTTTGTGTATTTATCATTTGTATAGTATTCGAATTATTACAGATTATTTCAAGGTATTAAGTATGACAATATTTCACCTTTACAATATATACACATTTTAATGTTATATCTCGTCGTCCAACTTCCCTCATCCCTGTCAGTATCAAACATAAAACAGTATATTCCAGTTCCGGTCAAGAATTCAAGCCTACGATAATAATTCGAACCTCTCCAAATTTTAAGTAAATAAGTTAAGAGGACCTCTTGATAAATCAAATTAAGTCAACCGTCTTTAATACTCTTTAAATAAATAAAAAAAACCTTAAAAGTAGCAATCTCGCGATAATTGCGTATTGTTTCCTAATCTATTTGAATAATAGGGAGGTAAGGTTGTAATTTGAGACACTACAAAACTCCAAACTCAAATTTAGATGAAGAAGCCTTCAAGCTGCTTATGATTAAAAATTATTGAGTTCCAATGAACTCAATAGTCTCAACTCGGCCTAGACTCAATAGTCGGTTTGAAGTAGATAAAAATATTATTTCACGTTATCAAAAATATACTGTATTTAATTATTTTGGTATATATTCTACATCAGAGGCCTTTAAATCAATTCATAGAAAGGAATATTTTATAAATTGTGTGATTTTCAATTTACATATTAATAGTCTTACAGTACATTCAATATTGAAGATTGAAACTTTTATGAAAATCAACATCATTCATAATTTTAATGGATATTTGTACTAGTTTATTAATACGGTTAATATTAATTGGACTCTCTAGCGGACACACAAGCCTCGAGATTTAAATGCGCATTTAAATATTTTTAGGGTTAATAGCCTATGACACTCAAAAAAAATGTAGTTTCCATAGGTAAAACAATTTTCTAAATATCCAAAGATTACCTCCTAAATTTTTACGAAGTTTACCTCTGTATAGATATACACAATTGACTGCGTAATTCTTTAAACAATGATTGTACTTGCAGTAGATACAATTTTCATCACTAGCACTTTTAGCAAGATACTGTCAAATGTTTTTGTAAAAATACCTACAAAAAGAAGTGAGATCTGTTTAAAAATAGAATGTTTAAAAAACAGTTTTTATGACAGAAAAATTGAAATCCCTTTTCATGTCATCCACATTTTTTATAATTTTTATCATTGGATCGTTTTTTGTTTTTTCGAAATGCGGTCCCCATTTCATGTCATCCACATTTTTTATAATTTTTATCATTAACTCCATCACGACGAAGACTTGAAGACTCGAAGACTTAAAATTGAAGACTCGAAATACTTGACATTGGCAGAAATAGCTGATCCGGCTGATTGCCATATCATCAAAAGAAGAAGAAGAATTTTTATCATTAACTCCATCACGACGAAGACTTGAAGACTCGAAGACTTAGAATTGAAGACTCGAAACACTTGACATTGGCAGAAATAGCTGATCCGGCTGATTGCCTACCTTCATAAATTAGTGAGATGCCATTGTGAGTTATTTAATCAGTTATTAATATTCCATCATTATTCCGTATTGCGACAGCCAGATTCTGATAAATCATCTCAATCAATGGAAGTATTCTGCATGCTAAACATATGACTTTTACATAATTCGACACGGATTTACTATTGAGAATAAGTGAAAAATATTTCACTTTATATTACATAAATAAACAAACGATAATAAGCCTAATTCATACCTTATTAATAATTTCATTTATTCAAGTTCTAAAACTCATTTTGTTAGTAACAATTTAATTTACATCTATGTTTGTAAAATTAATGTTATAAATTAGGTAATTACGCTGTAGTTCCAGCAAAAATTCTGCAGCACCGGTTTACGATCGCGCAGCCCAGTCGGTTGGAGATCATTAACCGACTTCAAAAAAGGAAGAGGTTCTATGTTCCACTGTATGTTTTTTTTAGGATGCGTTTGGTGCCGCCCCGAACCCTGCCTAACGATAGGCAAGTAAGTCTTTAGTTTATACTTACAACAACGACTGACAATATACGATGTGCAAGCTGTCTGGAAAACTTTCTTGTAATATAAAAAAGAAAAAACAAACAAACAAACAACAACCCATAATGTCCCACTGCTGGGCTCGGGTCTCCTCTCAGGAGAGGGTTAAGGCCATACGTCCCCACGCTGGCCAAGTGCGGGTTGGGGAGTGACAAGAATACGTTGTGGCTACGTAAATCTTGCCGTTGGATGTTTTTTAAGCCGCCCGAAGGCCTCCAACTAAGCTTCACGACTGTTATCGTATGATAACAACCGGGACCGACTGCTTAACGTGACCTCCGAACCACGGAGACGCTCATGGTAACATGCCACCAGCGGTCACCCATCCAGGTACCGACCGCGCCATTGTTGCTTGCCCTCGATGATTGTTTCTAATCACCGAGTGCAACTGGGCTATGATATAAATTATGGGGGAAAATAATTACATTCAACAGTAATACGAATTGACCCATCACTAAAACGGAAAATAGACTTGTTTCTACACATTCCACGAATCGGTCATGGGTATTATGGAGTGGTATCCAAAAATATATATAGTCGAATTCATATACAGATCAAACTTCAAATGCAGCCTCGGCCAATATTCGTCTTATGTAAAGCTAAGTTTACAGGAGCGCGTGTCAACAACTACGGAAATTTTGTTTGATATGCGTTCAGGACAAGTTTGACATTAAGTCCGAATCAGCGAACCTTTGAGAGGTGTTAAGCATGAATTCGACTTTTATAAGTAGGCAGTGTTTATTTACAAGGCGAACGTTTGTGCATGTTGGATCTAATTTTTTAAATGCTAACGTATGTACGTTGTCATGTGGACAAGTTGAAGAAAGGGGATAAAGGGCTCAAGGAGCAACAATTCAATTGTGGCTGTTTCAATTTTCAGATACAGTAATAACATATCACCAGGTAGCAGTCAGTCAGCAGACGTACCTGACACCTGCTAACCTGATAATCCTAGACAACTGAATTGGTTAAAATTAGTAATGAACACGATACAATGATGACTTAAATAATCTGACATTCTTTGTCATCTATATACTTTCACGTCCCTACAATGAATTTACCTGAATTATTTCGAGTGGTTCTCAATTTAATCTGTTATATGATTCTATCAGTAAAATGTCGAGAGAAGAACCTTGGGCTCTAAATTGTGTGTCAAATGAAGATTCTCTTGATCCATTAATTGGCACGTAGACTTTCAGGTAGGCGCAGATTCTTAATATTCGATGGAGATCCTTGACACTATAGTATTGTACTTATTTCTATGAAAACAGAAAACGAATAAGTGTTTTGCTTGGAGAGCAGTCAGTAATCACAACAACTAAAGAATAATAAGACATACAACGCCATCTGACTCGCAACTAAGCAGAATATTTACTTTAATTTTACTTTAATAGATTAACTGATCTGATAGAATACTTATATACTTTATTATTCAAAGAAAACACTGAAATGCCGAAAAAAGTATTTTCAAATCATGGAAGCATTTGGTTCTACCCAAGAATTGAACCTCAGACCTCACACAGCAGTCGCAAATGCTACCACTGCGCCACCAAGACAGTAATATTATTGTATAGGTGTACACATGAGAAACATATCTGTCAGATGTACCTTGTTCGCTCAACCTTAAATACGAAGATAGATGAAGTAAGTTCCGTGAACACTAACAACTTCACTAATTGAACTAGTTTTGGATTGGTTAACTAGACTTAGATATAGTTTATAGCGATGAAATACATTTTAGTTTGCTTATTTTTTATATTCCTAAAGGACAACCTCATAAAAATTTCTTTCCCCAACTGTAAAACAGTATGTAAACTAGGTTTTCTTGCTGTTTTACTAATATAGTTTCATAAAATATGATATTTATTCACATGAACGTTACAGAAACTAAGCGAATTTTCTCCCGTTTTTTGCTACATTCTTCATTAGCATCGTTCATCAACATTATAAAATTAGTATGAGTGTAGCCATCTCATAATTACATATACACTTTCATGTGCTCACAATAACTGAGTGCGTCATTGGCAAAATAAATGAGCAAAGAAAATATATGTAAATTGATTCACCAGGCGAAATGTCGCTAAAGTGCACTGAGTTATTCTCATAAGTAATCGTGAGATCAGTCATGCAATGACGCATATTTACAGGTTATTTTTAGCTGAAATGCAAGAGTCAGCTGGCGGGAGGTGGAGAGGGCGGCATACGTCCACACAACAGGGAAAGGGGGCATGATGTTATTACTGGAACGACCAGCCGATGACTGCAAGTTTATGCGAACCTGTAGCTTCAAAATACACTCATAAAGAACAAGTGCATGTTTTGTTGATGTTCTGGAGACTCGGAGATGCGGTATCGTCTTTCAGGCGAACATTGTTTTTTCAGAATAAAATGGAGAGCTTCACAGTTTTGTGTTTTCATTTCTATTAATATGTTATTATATTTAGTAACGTAATCTTCTAATCTAAAATATATAATTAAATACCTAAAGGAGTGAAATGTTTGTTTTTTAAACAACTTCGCCGTCTGGGAAAGGTAAATTGTTTTGGGACCAGTGACGACAAATAAAACAATGATGCAGTATTTATATTTCAAATTTTCCTTTTTACAAGCTTTTATTTTAGTTTCAACTGTTCTGATATTTGTCATCAAATGTTGCAAGTTAAATTTGAACCTCTTTCCGATTCCCGATTGAGCTGAAATTTGAAATATGCCTATACTTCTGATGGCAATGCAATTATATTTTATATAATCGGTATTATAATCAATCCAAAATGGCCGCTGAAGAAAATGGCGGCGTATATATTTCTGAACAACCCACCCAATATGAGGTTCAAATGAAAGGGCTTTAAGGGTTTTTTATTAACAAGTAATAAAAGTTTATTAAAACAATACTTTTTAATCACTTATTATTAAGTAGAAATAACATTTACTTAGCTACATTGTATTTTATAGGTACGTAATATTTTGATCAGATAGATAAGTATATTTTAGAGTAAAAGAAATGAAAAAAAAAGAATTTTCGTTGCTGGTGGTAAACATTCAAAGATCGTAATAATTTGTTGAAATATTTGAAGGTTTCAGTAACCGAATAATTTATCAGACGTTAAATGTACGTAAAATTCATTAAACATAATAATCCCCACTTCAATGATCACTTTTGGTAAATAACTTATCGGTATGTTCCGGGAGATAAACTAACCAAAATCGATTCCTAGTCAATTAGCTATCTCGTAATTATGACGAGACACTTGGCTTAAATCCAGTACGATATGCTTCGGCATGTAATAGATGATCATTGTTCTATATTTAGTTTTATATTCTCATAAAGACTACTAACAATGAGTTGGCTACAGGAGATAGCAGCCAACATACTAATGATGTAAAAAATAGTAATTGAAACATAATAGTGGGAACTGGAAATATGTTTTTGTGTAAGCGCGCTATTTTGAATTGGAAGCCCACACTCGTGTTGTACAGGTAGAGGTGGAATTATGCGATGCCGCTTGTTTCTAGGTGAGTCGTGTATTAATAAGAGCACGGCTATATTAAACCACTTGAGATTCAAGAGACCGCATCGTATTTCAGCTCTGTTTTTCAGTAAAACACATAATTTGTTCTTTGTAATGAAAATCTGTATTGGAGTTCTGCTAACAGAATATAAATGAGAGAATTTGAGAGAATGATGATGGCTTATTAAAAGATTTTAATATGAATAACTGCGCTATTATTGAACGAAAATATATAGGGGTAAAATTATTGCCGCCACTGGGGCAATGATGCTTTTCAATTTTTCCACAACTATTGCAACCTGACAGAATCGTCGGGAAATTTCAAGCTATGTATTCGATACCTATCGTGAGAGTGTTAAAATCATAGATAGTTTAAAAGTACCACAAGTAATGTGCATAAGCAATCCTTAAAATATAAATATTTATGGAATACCGCTAAATTTAGTTCACCTGTATATAAAGTGAAGTGTTAGTCATGAATGCCATTTTGTTATAGTCAGCGTGTAAGATGGCCAGAACACGTTCGTGGGCGCCTTCCACGCTTTTCAGGGTTCCGCAGTCCTAACTACTATAAAATTATAGTTTTGCATTTGTTTAATATATAAGACTAAGGGATATAATAAAAAACTGAATAATATGCTTCCCATCTATGTAAAGCCGAGTTTTTTTTTCATCCTTCCGAAAATATCACTGCCTATACAAAAATGGAAAATGGTGCTGTAAACCCAGAATTTATAAGAAAAACATCATGGTAAATAAAGGACACGTACTACTACATCGAAGTTATGGCATAGTTTTATAGTAATCATTTCCTCATAGGCAAACGTAATTTTTTATTAACTTAATTTTGCTGTATAGAAAAAAAAAGTATTATGTTCAAATAATTTTATTGTATAAAACACTTTTAAACCAACCTTTTGTGTAACTTAGTCCTATAATATTTCGATGGCAGTTTCCTTCTAATTTTGGACACCATATTATATATTGATATATACACATTTGAAATACATTTAGTTTTCTTCAACAACAAAATCATTACAACGTTGCCAAACCGTCATATCTACCTATCTATATTTTTATTAATATTAAATACACGCTCGTTTTTAATATATCACAGCACATGAATATAAAGTTTTCAACAGTTTCTAACACTTTCAATTTTATTCATTTTGGCAAGTCATGTAGGTTGGTGTTTAAGTATATTAAGGTGTAAATTACTGTCATTATATGGTACAAATAGAAAGGATGGAAAAACATTTGGAGTACTTCCAGATGACATTGATAGTGTTACAGTGTTGTTAAGTTTATTGTAATATCTGCAAAAGTTATGTATTGCATATTACTAATTTTGTATCAAGAAATCAAGCTAGAGTAATATAACTGTAGCAATCTTCAGCAGGGCCACAGGCCAGCTGGACCTCGGTCCACACCGATCCAGCTCATGCATTTAAGTACTGGAAAACACTCGTTTTCAGTTTTGCAAAAGTTTCATTTTTTTTTCACTACGTAGCTCGTTTTTTTTAAATGCCATCAAGCCTATCTAAAGTTCTAAAATGACAAAACAACATAACAAGCATTTGATTGTTTAAAAATAAATATTTTTCAAACATTTTAACACACAACGCCGTCTAGTCCCAAACTAAGCAGAGCTTGTACTATGGATGCATAATACATATATAAAAAATATACATAGAAAACACCCAAACTCCGAAACAAATATTTGCAGATCATACAAATATTTGGTCCGATTCAGGAATCGAACCCGAGACCTCAAATCATACAGCATACGTAGATACTTAATGCAGCCGATAAACTGTCTGAAGTCTAATCAAATCATCGGAACTCTCCTATATATTATTGTAATAAATATAAAAAAAAGCCTTAAGGTACTACTAGTAATGAGACATGAAACATCACCTTTACTTTACTATTGGTAATCAACTTACATATTAAGGATGAATTACACCCACATACAGAACAAATGATCGGGTTTTATCACACAAAGATTTGTCCTTCGTCTAGATGGGAATCGCCCCAGGGAAATCTTTGTGCCCCAGGCTTGCACTTATGGAGGACAGAGATCTATCCGTGACCTATTATATCGTAACAAAATAATATTTATTCTAAATTAAAAAAAGCATGCCCTTCATGGATCCCTGTCACGATAAAAATTTAGGTCAAAATATAGATCATTATACTCGTAGGTAGACTTTTCTTATAGGTTTTTTATGTGTTACTGTTACTTGTGACAACTCTAATATTCGTCTCCAAAAAGTATCTAATCAATTTTGTTGGCATACGAATACACACATTATAATAATCGTAGTAAGTTTGTATATAGGTAAATTCTACAGAAAATAACTTCATGAATGCAGTTAACAAAGTAGGTTAATAATGATAAATCCGTATGCCAGACACCGCTAGTCGACGCGACGTGGAACGACATAGCGTTATTGCTTCAGAAAAACGTTTATGTACCCTTTTTAATCTGTGCTTCGGCTGTGCTTGGTCTAGCATAAATCATCCTTTACGCGGGAAAACTGCAATTTTTTTTTATACAGCAAATCTATGGAGTAACGGTTTTCAAATATGCTATTGTAGCTCATTTAATTCGTTCCAGTTTTACAAAATAGTTACGTATACTCGTTTGTATATCTCTATTGGCCTGCTTTTGATTATTTATTACCAATCGAATTAGATAAACGTATGTAATCATCTCAATAGCTGCAAGATATATCTCTGAATAAGATATCACCCGCTTCCTGCGAAGAAAAAGTTTAAAAAACTTTAACCCGATAAAGTTTTGATAAAATTTATATAGCGTTTATCATTCTGGCCATTATTACGAATTTATTAACACCTCATTCATTTAAACTGGTTTTGTGGTTTAGTACTGGAACATAAAAGCATACATAAACATTCAGAACTATTACCCTTAGTCGGGTTAAAGGTACAATGTGGTATAGAGGTGCAAATAGCCAGACCTGTCGGCTAATGGTTAGTGGCTGCCATCGCCCATGGCATAGGCAACTCAAGAATCGTGTCATTACCCTTCCTACCCTTTAGCTCTTTCATCGGCCTCTCGTATCACCATAAATATTTAACAAGAAAGAAGTTTAAAATACTTTGGTGAAATTGATATAGGCCATATTACCAGGACCAATATTAGGAATATATTGATACCTCTTTTATTAAAATCAGTTCACTAGTGTAGTAGTGTCACTTACAAATATGATTACTTCAACTACCAAATTACTGGCCTTTCTTTGGTTGCGCCGTATTCGGGTGAAACATCGATAAAACTATGAAAGAGATCGGTTTTTGTTTTTGCGAAAGACGGTCCCCATTTCATGTCATCCACATTTTTTATGTTTTTTTATCATTAATTCCATCATGACGAAGACTTAGAATTGAAGACTTGAAATACTTGACATTGGCAGAAATAGCTGATCCGGCTGATTGCCATATCATCAAAAGAAGAAGAAAACTATGAAAACCGAGAAGAAATATAATTCATTATAACAAATTACAAATTTATTAAAAAGTTTGGTCTAAGAATTTTGCAGTATACAATAATATCCTATAAAAGCAGCGGTAGCAGCCTCGCCAATTTTACTACTAACTGCTGAAATAATAATGCATTCGTGTAAACTTGTTTATAGCGTTAAAAAAAGAACATCCTTGGCGTGTTGTGATGAAACGCGATCCACGTTTCATGCCGAAAGTATTACGTCCTGTGGTGCAATCGGATGTATTTGCAGATCCAAACTTCGAAATTAGGTCCCTAAATTCTTTTACATGAACAAGATTAATTTGTTATTAAGGATAATTAATTTAACAATATAAGCTGTAATCATAGGAATTCTTCAATCAATATTAAAGTATAACAATAGCAATGATGAGTTTTAGTTCGTCATGGAATCGATAGAACCCGAAAATGAAATATTTTTTACTAGTTTTAGTAGAATAAAAAAAGATTTTATAAGAAATATAATAATGCTTCTTTACTTTGAAATATGAAATATTAGGCTACCGAAAAGATAGTTAAAAAAGGAGAAATTAAGAATTACAATGAAGGTTTTTCAAATGTCGTTTTTATATAGTATAATTATAGTAAGTTAGTATTATATTTGTAAATTGGTTCTGAAGACCGTACAACGTCACCACATATGTCTTCATTTCGGTTACTTATCATTAAACTCATTCCAGATATTGTGATGTCAGGTCTTGTGAAAAAAAGCCTTATACTTGTAGAATAGACGGTAAGGGATTGTGTTACACAATGGAGCAAATTATAACGTTTAACTACAACAAAACAGCAAGCAAATATTTTCTGCAATCTAAACCTTTCACCCTATATTAAAATCGCGGCACATTGGAAAATTGCCCGTCTACTTGGCAATTGTTCAAACTATTTTGCGTTTCTGAAGATGAGACGCTTTTCTAAAATAAGTTTAATGTTTTCTCACTGACACTTTTTAGTACTGAACTAGAATATGTTCCATATAACATGATTTGCTTTATATCATGATAGATCATAATATATTATGAAATATTCTGAAAGTGCATTAGATATTCACTAAGTACACATGTAGATGCATAATAACTATATACATATAACTAGAAAACTTGAATATAAAATTTTATTTCCTACTTATGAAACTGTTCTCCAACGAACTTGTGTGGAAATCCAAAAGTCTATAGTTGGGTGATTATGAAAATAATAGCATCCGAACTTATGACCTGTTGGGCTATTCGTTATAGACTCATTTATGCTGATTCATACTGATATCCGAATGTATGACCAATTCGCATTGGTACTAGAAATTATGACAAATTTGGCAATTCAAAATGATATCAGAATATATGGCCATGTGGCAATACATATTAGTACCTGAATTTATGAAAAATTTATCAATACATAATAGCATCCAAACGTAAAAAGTAAATCTACTTAAAAATTAAATTTACCTAATTTTGATCGATTTGGGGTCGGCTACTACTAAGGTAAAACTACCTGAATATCAGTTTTTACACGGAGCGACTGGCATCGGACCTCCGCAACCCTGAGGGTGAACCGAATTTGAAGGTTGAACTAGTTGTCAGTATAATTGAGGGCACTGACTTCCCAATAACAATTGCCATAGATGTTATTGAGAATCGGGACCGACGGCTTAACGTACTCTCCGAGGCACAGACACTGCCATACCAGGGCTCCACTCCGGGCTGCCATTAAGAATTTCTTGTAAAAAGAAACCCAACAGCAGTTCGACCCGGGAATCAAACCGGAGACCACTTGATCTGCAGTCGCTTACGCTACTATCACTAAACCAACGAGGCAGGCGAAATTTACCTAATAACCTAAACAAATATAAAACTAGGACATTACTCCATGCCCTGATATGGGGGAATCTGAAACAAGGCCATTGGAGTCCATTACTAAAAAAATATATAAACCTCTGTTTATTATATTTATTAGTAAAATAAAACTGGACGTAGGCTCTAGCTACATAAAAGTTACCTCCAATAAGTTAAAAGCTGTGTGCATTCATGAATGTTTTTATATATATTACTAGCTGATCCGGCGAACTTCGCAACGCCATACTTATTTTTTGGTAATTGTTTTCTAAAATTCCGAAAATAAATTGTTTTAGTATTTATACCCGCCTCAGTTTCTCACGGGTTGTGTACAGTGGCGGACTTCGAAAATATAACATTTCCGGTTTTCTTATAATTTTCTTCTATACAAACCTTTTCCTGACTATAACAAACACATTAAAGAAATAATTATCTAACATTGTGCAGACGATCGGAAGTTATGCGCGTACATTCATTTCGGTGATTCATTTTTATTTACATAGATAAATAGATAAATTTAGAGCACGAATTGAAAAGGTTGAATATTTGTCAACAGAAAACGTAACTCAACGGAACAAATATCATAAATTAATTTTTACTTATTTGTACTTCATAGACCATTAAGTAGTTGACCATTAATACTTGTTTTAATATAAACGGTAGCGTTACATTATCCTGTTTCATGTTTTTACTGCTTCCAAAAGAACCCCGCTAACTAGATTAACTAGCCCTTTCATATAGGTGGACTGTTAATGACACTCTTTGTTAGGACTCCTCTCTGTATAAATTCCCTCGTTGATGTATAACGAATCAATAAAAACGCGATTTTGTACAATTTTACAGAATTGATTTGATAGGAACAACAATAACCTCCAATACTTATCTTATAAAGCTTATCTCGAAGACTTTGGTGAATGCGACGTCATCAATTGACTGAGCACCAACTTAAATCTGCAACGTACCTAATGTTATAGTGAGAAAACTGGGTGTCACGTCTTCACGTCGTTCAACAGTTATACTTAAGTAGCGATTTTAAAAACAAGGCATTATATTTAGGTAGCGATTTAAAAACAAGAACCAGTGAGTGAGTTTATCATATTCACAAAAGACATGGTAATGAACAACAAGCCTAAAGTTAGAGGAGTCATGATTTTTGTAGAAAGAAAGGCAATTTTGAGGTAAAAATCACCATACTGAATGAAACTTGTATAATGTACTTTAAAAACATATACCTCTGACGAGTACATTAAGGCATTGTTAAATCTTCAAAATCTTTTTTTTTAATTTTCTGTAGTATTTGTAAATTAAAATGAATTAATGCAATAAAAATCATTACTGAAGCAAAATAACACAAAAAACGACATGACACTATCACAACGAAAGAGAGATTATGAAAAGTTCAGAAACAAAAAATAAATATAAACACAAGAAATGCATTAAGATTATTATAGTCTGTGAAAGTAAATTGTACATTATGACATGTAAATATTCAAGATGAATAAATATTAATTTTAATTTTATACATAAAACTGGAACACGCTCAAGTTACAGTATTTTTGTATAAGTTATTAAACATGGTATTACGTAAAAGTACGAATGAAGATGATAAAAGTAAAATAATATTTATAAACAGACAAAACATAATGTGTAAAACGTTATATAATATTTAAAACTTTGTTAAGAAAAATAATCAAACTTTTTTAACATATTTATGTTTTTACGTTTATTTTATTCATCGTTTTGTATAACTCTGCTGTAGATGATTCGTTCATTTATTTGTGGTACGTACTCATTCGCATCTAATGTGTTATGAGTATATGAGTTTTGGCTACGTACAATGTAAATAAATAATTTAATCAATTGAATTGCTGCCTTGTAAACATATGTACTTGGAAATATAAAGTATCTTAAGTGAACTTCGAGAATTATATAAATTTTAATTTATATTAAAACATTAATATTGCTTTAAATTTAGAGAAAACCTTTTCTGAATTTCTAGGATGGGATCCGCTAAGGATATCATAATAGTACCTGCTGTTCTCATATAAGTTTGTCAGGTTTATTCAAATCATACATGTGTCACAATCATGAATATAATAGTTATGTTGTATTGAGCAAAATACCTTACCCCAAACAGTCATAGTTCATTATTCATTTCAAAAAAAATCTTGAAAGTAGTTATTTTAGAAATGTATATTAAATTTTTAAGTAACTTTATTGCTCACATACATAGCAATAAACAGATAAAATTTACATAACATTCTAAATTCCTAACTAAATTTCATGCTTAGGCAGGCCTAAATGATTTATCACTTGGTTGCCCACGGGCTGTAGAACAAGAAATATTATTCACTCAATTAAGTTATATGAAAAACTCTTTTTGTATTACACTAAATTTCAACTATAACATTGTATTACATAAAATATTCCTGGGGCCTTTCTTATTAGAGTTCCTTTATATATCTTTCAGAACTAAGCTACTAATAATACTAGCCCACAAAAGTGTACGAAGATTCATGATGGTCGGTAAAGGCGAAAAGCCTTAGAGGAGTGATGTCAATTCATCTTGTCCTGGCGCTGTAGGATAAAAGCGTCTTCCGACAGTATTTGACCGCAACGATCGCCAATTTGTCTAAACAAATGCCTGCATCTATCAAACAATCCTATTCAGGATTGCAGGCATTTGGTTAAATAGAGTGATATATCCAGTTTCTCTATCGTATATTCTGTTTTTGAGACCTTAGATGGCTTAGTACTTATAAATATTGTTATATCCTCATTTTTGGTCTGCCCAAGGACGTAATGAGCCAACGCGGTCACGTCTTTCCATTAAAGCAATGGCTAACAAAAGACATCGCAAATTATTTCTCAAGATAATGTTGTATTCCCTGACCGTAAAACCAAGGATTGAACTGTGTATAATGCTAAAAAGTTTTTGTGTAGTTCAGGGAAACTCTTATTCAGTGGTTTTAATTCTTTAAATTTCTCGTTGTTTTCTTCCATTGTATGAATGGATCAGGGCCATTGTTGGAAAGCTCGAATGATAAAATCCATTGCGATATTACAAATCGGACAGTTGCACTTCAAATAAAATAAGAAGAAAATTTTACGTTACTGTGGAATCTTACAATAACAAAGACTTTCTTCAAGAAATACGATAAATTCGTAGGAAAATAATAACAGTTAGTGGATTGTTATTTTTAAAATTAATTCAGTAACTAATTGACTATTTAGTTAGCACTTGACCTGTGGCGGCAGTGGTTCCTATGCGATGATGACCCGTAAAGGTTTCATAAAAAAAGTCTCTTTTAACTCGTTCATTTTAATAAGGTCCCATAATTAACGCAAGATTTAAAAGATGAATTTGTATAGTACTATTTTTGTAAGACAGGGCGGACAAATGCGCAATCAGTCACCTCAGAGTCACTTGATGGAAAATGACTGATGCTAGTCCATGAAAAATTGGTGTAGTAAAGTGTCGGCAACTAATATAATATTACTTTTACAAACCAATGTTTATTTAGGCTTCATAAAAATGCAGCTTTACACCATAGAATAGAGTAATGTGTCATTATTCTTGATAACACAAAAGAAAGTAATTCACCTTCAAGTGGTAAGTTCGTAAGAAAAAAATTCAGCCATATTGGACCAATGGTGATGTTAAAAACATTGATAAAAACATGACCATCACCTTATTTCTCCAAATATGAAACATGAAGCTCGTCAATTAGATACTGTTCCTTGTGCTCCATGTCACGACATGTTAACACAGTTTTTTTCTGAGTCACATGTTATTGGACGCCATGTTTTTACGACAGAACGGTGACGCATGGTATATAGGCCGTGAAATAATTCAATTACTGCTAAAGAAATATCCTGATCGCCTTCGACCGTTCATTAGAACTGGCACCTTAGACGGTGAGATTTAATCTCTAAACAATCATTTCATTTATAATGGGTTATTTGAAGTCTAAGGTCAGTTCAACAATAAGTCGAAAACCAGGGGTTCAAAATAAAAAAAAAAACCTTAGTCTAAAAAGTGTTTATGTGGCAGTAAGCCTGAGCTGTGCATTCAATGCGACTTAATGAAACAAATAAACAAGTAATTTTTTTTATTATTTTCACTTTGGTACGTTTTCTGCTGCTTCGGCGTGAGAAAACCCCGATGAACGTGCGCCACAAATGTTCAAACCAAGCAGAAGAATTCAATCGAATATTTTTTTTTTGTATAACCTAATCACTAAAGCGGTAATTACCTAAAAGATCTGCAAGATTATTTAAAAACGTTTTAATGCATAAAACTGACACCCATAACGATTTATTATACCAAAATTGAACATATACTTATGTTTGTGACAATTTTCGTGTATTGAGATATATACGAACCAAAGTCTAGTCCGCTAATACTTTTAGCATTTTCATAAGCAAGACATCAAAGAGCTTGTGTTTTAATAAATTATGGTTTTACAACAACAATAACACTTGGTCCTCGTCAACAATCTGTTAGTACTGGTTTCCAGCTGCTGCGAATATCTTAATTCAATAAATATTTTAAACATGTATTTTTAGCACTGCATTCCCGTACAGTTTACTGCGGTGCAAAATTACTCGTTGCGAAGTTTTCGCAAAATACGGAGCAACTACATAACTTAATCAATGTCACTCGGGGCTCGCATTTAATTAAAGACATTTGGAGCACTCTCGATACTGTTTGCTGGAAATACCGAAAACCAATATGCACTTTCAATATCATCAAATTTTGAGTTTAAATTGACAATTATTTCTTTCTAATTATCTTTACTCATCACGTCTGTAATATTATACAGCCTAGTTGGTCAAGTCGGGTATGCGACTGCCGATAGAGAGGTCGGACCAAAAAGTGTTATTGAGTTTTTCTGGTTATAGAAATGCTCAATAAAAGCCCAGAGTTTGGAAATTGGGGTCTTAACCCACCTGCCTTAAAGAGCAAAGCAGTAAAGCTGTTCTGCGTCTGATCTCTCCCAGTTTTGTCAGATAGCTTGCCATAACATTGTGAGAGTGAAGGTACAAAGAGTGCAACTGTGTTTGCACACACACTTGTGCACTACAATATATCCTGCAGATTTGGCTGGTCTTTGTGGAAACCGGCCGCCTTAGCTGAAATTGTCTACGAGAACATCATCATCAATATTTGACATGAGTATATGTACACATGTAATATTATTCCTAGACATGTAGGCCAGCACGTTATAACTTTAATTTATTTAGTTAGCGTTTCAACAAGGCTAAATTTTGATTTGATTTTAAACTTCTTAGGTTTTTTATCTTTTGGGAGCTGTGTAATTTTTAGATAAGTAAGAATACGGGTTTTACAAGAATATATGAACAAAGATAAGGTGCGTGATAAGTAGTAATCTATAATAATAAATTGTAACCGTTACCCATAGTTTATGATAAAGAAACATTACAACGCATTTTTTAAATTTATTAGCTACCTTATAGTTTAAATTATTACCTAGTGACTGTGTCGGTGGTACAATAGTAGCGAAAGCGATGGCTGTGCTTAAGACCTCGGGTTCGATTTCCGGGTAGGATCAAATGTTTATATGATCTGCAAATATTTGTTTCGGTGTGTGGGTGTTTTCTCTGTATTACACATATAAGCAATTTAACACACAACGCCATCTCGTCCCAAACTGATTTAAATGCATTTATACTTTTTTGTAAATACACGTATATTTAAAAAACAATTATAAATATATTTAAATCAGTCTAGGACTAAATGGCGTTGCGTGTTAAATAAATAAATATAAAAAAAAATTAATAAAATTTTGTATTGTTTGGTCGTGACGCGTCTGGCGTAGCGGGTGCCAATCTGTAATCGCTTACTATCAGGCGATACGATTACCCGTTTGCCTACTGTATCATATTAAAAAAAACAAAAAAAAACTGTTTAAATTACAAGACGCTTGCTATCAATTTGCATTAAGCATTGTCATAATTTATTACGATAGATCCAAATATCAGACGTGACTTATCAAATGTTACATCCAGTTTATTTAACATCGGAATGGCTTACAAGGACGGAACCCAATTCCGTAGACGCGTCGTCGAAATAATCACACGCTCCAACGCCAAATATTGATGATTATACTATAATAGACTCTAAAATAGTTTCCATCTAATTGAGAAACTGATACGTTCGTGACAAACGTGTTGTGACATTATAACAATTTATAATAGTCAAACCCTTTCGTAGAACTTAAATATTGACTATAAAACACCTTTGCAAATAAATAAAATGGAATTGTCTTTTTTAATTTTTGTCTAATCTCAGGAACAGTTATAATAATAATAATAAATAATAAATATGTTCAGACATTTTAACACACAACGCCATCTAGTCCCAAACTAAGCCGAGCTTGTACTATGGGTTACTAGACAACTGATATTAATACTTATATACTTTTTTTTGTAAATACATACATATTATACATAGAAAACATCCAAACTCCGAAAAAAATATTTGCAGATCATACAAACATTTGATCCGACTCAGGAATCGAACCCGAGACCTCTTGAACAGCAATCGCATTCGCTACCATTGTGCCACAGAGTTATGAGGGGACTTTCACAAACAGATAGCTGATAATATAAGGAGTGCAGCGTTGTTTTAAACGTAAAAAAACATCCGCGGGTAAGCAAATATATTTGAACACTCAGTCACAACTAAGAATAGACGCAGAAAGATTCATGATGAATGGACAAGCGACTCATCAAACTGTTAACCCATAAAATATTTATTGTGAATAAATAACGTTGCCAAAACGGGTTACATTTTTAAATATTCGATATAGACACACACATAAAAATTGAGCAGCGTGTAGCCATTATTTTACGATGTGAGAGTTATTTAAAGTCTAAAGTGTGAAGCAAATACCATAACTTTTTAAGAAGTTATGTATTTGTTAATGAAAGTTTCTTCTCCTAGTTTACTTCATACCGACATATTTTACTTTTGTAATAATTTTCAAAATTTTTAAAAAGCTTGTTTTTGTAATTATACCCGCCTCAGCTTCCCGCAGGTAGTGTACGCGTCTATATAAATAAATAAATATAAATATTTCGGACATCTAACACTCAACGCCATCTAGTCCCAAACTAAGCAGAGCTTGTATTATGGGTACTAGATAACTGATATTAATACATAAATACTTTTTTTTTATAAATACATACATATTATACATAGAAAACNGCGGAAAGCGGAAGGATCGCCGCGCCACGTGACCCCTACTGGGGCCCTGGGACCGGGAGAGCTCGAATCGGATATATAAATGATCCGAGAGCGTCTCGACCTCATCCAGGACACACCAGTTCCTTACTCGTGCATACCTAACCTAACCTAACCATGTTTTTTTTTTTTTTTTTATCAATACATAAATACTTTTTTTTTATAAATACATACATATTATACATAGAAAACACCCAAACTCCGAAAAAAATATTTGCAGATCATACAAACATTTGGTCCGACCCAGGATTCGAACCCGAGACCTCATGGACAGCAGTCGCGTACGCTACCACTGCGCCACCGAGGCCTTGTCTTAAACAATAAACCTTGTCCTAACAATAGCGAACACATCAAAAAGAATCTTCCAATTCATTTAATTTTAATCATTTTCTTCTTTTAATTTTTTTTTGTTCATTCATTTTTACTGCCTCGGTAGCCTAGCGGTAGCGTATTGGGGGTTCGATTCCCGGGTCGGATCAAATGTTTGTATGATCTGCAAATATTTGTTTCGGAGTTTGGGTGTTTTCTATGTATGATATGTATGTATTTACAAAAAAAAAGGTATATAAGTATTATATCAGTTGTCTAGTACCCATAATACAAGCTCCTGCTTAGCTTGGGACTAGATGGCGTTGTGTGTTAGATGTCGGAAATATTTATTTATTATTTATTAATTTGGTGCAGTCGATCGAAAGTAATGCGGGTACATACATTTTGGCGATTCATTTTTCTTAATATAGAAACGTTTACTTCACAGATCTCACACTCGTTAATCTGATCCCAAGCTCGGCAGAGCTATGGTAACCAGTTACGAGATACGCTGATAATCGATGGACAATTGACACCACAAAATGGAAGGGACCGACTGGCGTGAGAAGGAGAGGTCGGCCGTGCGCCAGGTGGCAGGATGAGATTGTGGCAATCGCAGGAAGAGATTGGATGAACACAGCCAAACATAAAGAAAAATGGAACTCATTGGAGGACGCTTTTACCCTGAGGGGTCCACATTAAAATAATCATTAAAGATTATATTTTATTAAATATAAATGTTATTTATTTAGTAGTAGCATGTGTGTTAGGAAAAAAAATTACCAATGTGGGACATATATAGCTATTTTATTATTATAAGCTTTCTCTAGTTCATCCATTCGTAACACGGCCGCGAGATAAATGGCGCTGTTTAGTAAAAAGGCTAGGCTGCTGATTGAACAGCTAATTAAGGTACCTGGCTGCGACATCTATCTATCGATACAAATAAAAATGAAACACACATAACTTCCAATCGACTGCACCAAACTGGATCATTCTTTTTTATGTGTTTAATTAGGAAGGGTTATATTTTCGTAGTCTGTGACTGTACACTGACCGTGCAAACCTGAGACGTACATAAATACTAAAACAAGTTTTTTAAAAACTTAGGTAGAGCTGTACGAAGTTCGCCGGGTAAGCAGCTAGAATATATTATAAACTAGCTGACCTGGCGAACTTCGTACTGCCATATTTTTCTCTCATAAATATTCTTAAAATTTCTGGAAAACTTTCTTTAGTTATAAGTATAAACATTTTTTAATTTTTTTATAAATATTTTGGGAAGGAATTGAACCTCCTATTATTCAGGTGTCAGACTCAGTAACCAATCTACCAACAGCCCACTCAATTAGATTATAGATCAATTATTATCATTGAAGATCCACTGAACCTCAATAAAACCATTCGTATAATATAAACATATTATTATATTGTGTGTCGTGATGTATCAAGAATACTAAATGTCAAAACCCCTATTCATTTCGTTGACTAAACAGCAAACAAGAAATCCTATACCGATTCGTTAGGCCAGCGTGATGTATCTAGTAGGCCAAGACCTCCTTGTTAAGATAAGGCCGTGGACTATTATGGCCTGTTAATTTGATGTAGCGTCAATATCCGTCTTAAATTGTGTAAGTACCAATACGTGACGAGAAATCAAAAGACAGCGTCGTATATACATATACCTGTTTGTCACTTTCGTGGGATTATGCAACGAATGATAACCAAAATGTCGAACAACCATTATATTCACAACTAGTTGAGGCCCGCGGTGGTTAACTTCGGCAAATTTGTTTAGTCAGCAAAAATTTTCCGACTAAACAAATTTGCCGAAGTTACTCCTTATATCATAAACTAAATTTCAGTGAAAGTTCCGTCAAAGAGTTAAGCTTTTCCAGAGTTTACCAGGAACAAACAAACAGACAGACAAAAAATTTGGTATTACTGTTTTGATGTAAATACCGAATATACTTTCTGCATTTAGTGAAAACTGTTAATCCGAAATTACAAACAGACACTTCAATTCTTTTTTGTATAGATTAGATGCGACAAGCAAGAGACATTACGCAGCGGGTTATCGATAATAGCTGCTGTCGTTAATACCAATGTGTGCCATATCAGATGCTATCGTGTAGGTCATATAATATCTTTACCTAGGTTTTCGGCATCGCTTATTTTAGGACTCTAAGTATACTTTTGTTTATGTATAGGCCAGCCAAAATCGCTCTGCTCTGCCTAATGAAAAGCATATGCAGAATCCAAGAGTGGTGGCCACCATTCTCATTGCGAATGCAGACAGTGCAACAATGCAGCATAGTGACCGAAACCACGGCAGCCTAGTGATCCTTCTTCTTCTAATAGGAAAGAATCGATGTTCTAAAAATAAATTTCAATAAGTGTTTTACAAATATTTCTTTAATAACTGGACACACGCCTCCCCTTAGAAAGTTTTGACCCACCACACCGCTCTGACCGCTCTCACTAGGATGGGTATAGGGTTTGTGTCAAGTAGGGGCCCGGATGGTGTAAGAAAGCGGTTCCCGGATCCCTCCCGTCTCAGGCGCAGAGTGGCACACCGTGTGGTTTTAGTCGGTTCGATTCCGATACACCGCCCCGCCGCAAACCCCGGCGGGGTGAAGGCCCGAGGGGATTTCCAAAGGTAAACAAAAAGGGTTTGTGTCAAGTGTCTTCCTTGCTGGCCCTGGACGACCCCTGTGGAACATAGGATATGACTGGGTCCTACGAGGTCGTCTCCCCTCCGGTCTGGGTGTAATTTGTTACGCCGATGACACTTTGGTCAAATATTTTTACGCGAGGCAAGCGATGGGCAAAAGCTAGCATAAAGATAAATTTGGAAACGGATGATACCTTTTAGAAGTTAAATATAGCTTGGTATAAAAAAATAACTACCCTACCCCACATTTATAATGTTATTCAACTTGATCTGTGATATGTACTGTTCCTAAATATACATATTTCATAAGCATTTCTTTTATTATCTGACACGAATAACATAAAATATATCAACATATTTTCTTTACCATCGTGGTAGGTTACAATGTTAGTTGCTTCAGTTATCTATAATTGAGAGGGTCAATTGGCATGTTGCCAATACAAATTATTTCGAGCAACACACTCATGGAACGACCAAAACTACCTACATCCAATTCGTTATACAAAAACCCTTTAAAACAAAGCTTTCAAAGCCATCGTTTTCAGAGGTACTAAATAATGCATTGACATAAAATATTTCTTCTTTAATAGAGCAACTGTGTGTGGAATGTCACAATAATAGGCTAACGAACCATAAGGAACTATATTTAAGACGTGAAAATAAGTCCAGCGAAAAAACGCACAATTGCATTTATAATATTGGTTAGGATTAGGATAATTAACAAGAAATATTACGAACATTAATTAAACAGATTATACATTTTGTACACAACTAATTTAATTAGTTTGTTACTTTTTGAGAATTCTAGTATACCGTACCTAAAGGCTGAACAAGCCATACATATTTTTACATATTCTTCGTAATTAAATTCCGTAAATATAGATACCGGTAAACAATTAAACCAAGCATAGAATAGAACCGTATATGTACTAAATGTATATGTGCATACTCCTGATCCTAAATGAATTACAAAATACATGTACGACTAATTGTCATGTCTCCAAACTAATTGACCTGTTTGCCAATGAGTAGATTTCCTCTCACTATAAATTGTTTTAAAGGGATAGTGATCAAATTACTATCGGCAAAACACAAGGATAACAAACTGAAATTTCTTTTATAATATTCTTACAGACACAATCTTTTCAATTCTGTTTTCCATTGTATAGCAAGCTATTCTAGTCACTACTGCCATACTTATACAGTTTAGAACCGTAAAGCATTTTTGTGAAGTAATGGCAAATGTTTTGCTGTTTATACAATGTCACCTTGACGACGAGTGGTGGTCTCACTCGGTATTTATGCGCTGGCTTCGATCCAGGAGATGTAGGTCGGCTGCGCTCGCTCACTACTCGGTGATATTCATATCGAGAACACAGATTTTAAACAATAATACATTGAAATAGGATTGTAAGTTCAATATATATTTGTGGTAGACTTGTGTCTTACTTACTCTTTAAGCTGTAAAGAACGGTCTGAATCATAGAAAATACTTACTCATTCGTTATGAATCCACAGACATATGTATTTAACTGTACACTACAGCTAATTTGGGTTTGGTAAAAGAGAATTGACAAACTAACTCCGTACAAATATTTCAAATTACTTTTGTATCGTCACTTATTATAGGCTTCTTTGAGACTAGCTCTTAGTTGCCCTAGATACGAGTGTAAATATATATCTGCTTCAATGCGGCTCACGTACCTTGCCGGGGCTGAACATAGGCTCTGCGGACTTTAGCCCATGTACACTCGTGAAGGAAACTATTATAGTATTTTTTTTATATACTAATATACGAATAAAATTTCCCTAATACAGAAACATTTAATGCATAATAAATAAATGACAATAAACTTTGGAGAAAGAAAGCTACAAAAATAAGTTTTAAATTAG
The DNA here is from genome assembly GCA_003709505.1 of Hyphantria cunea. Classification (NCBI taxonomy): domain Eukaryota; kingdom Metazoa; phylum Arthropoda; class Insecta; order Lepidoptera; family Erebidae; genus Hyphantria; species Hyphantria cunea. The sequence continues at coordinate 184,771 of PKRV01000899.1, read as the reverse complement.
AGATTCATTTTCGGTTTCAACTTATTTTCTAGTAACGTAATACAAAAACAATATTGCAAGTAGTTACGACCAATACAATATCAAATGTCATCACTATACAGTAATTAAAATGGACAAAATTGTACTGGAACATCAAATGTACCAAATAAATCACAGAAAATGTAATTTGCTCTGTGATTTAAATTATCACAAAATTTTAATGTTTAATAAAACTTCAGCCAGCACCTCAAACTGCCTGATGATTATTCTAAACTAATCTGCCGGTAAACTACAGTTTTCGGTTTCGTAAGTCTTGGATAAACATATAAATGTCAGATAATCATACATATATATATATGAAAAGGCAGATAACTATCTGAAACTCTATCAAGAACTGGTAAATCTAGATCTTAGAGTCTCATACATGGCGAAATTTAAAATTATTTAAACCTGCCATTGGTCTTATGGTTCACTAGCCACTATCTCCTTCGTAGTTTGGTATACTTAATACATTAATAGATAATGAATTAATTAGAGGTTAATCTTAAAAATGTTATAACGTAAAAATACTAAGAATAATTTCATATCTATACAAATAAATAAAATTGAAGCTTTGTGATTTCAAATTAACAACCTTTCACTAAATTCATACGGAATATATACGCTACTTATGTACCTATATCAAAAATATTTTTTAAGTATTTGTCTATCTGTCTGATGTTCTGGCTAATCTCTGGAACAGCTAGACCGTTATTGAAGGGACTTTCACTGGTAGATAGCTGACGATGTAAGGAGTAGCTTGGACTACTTTTTCCAAGTTTTTTTTTTACTAAGAACAGATTATTTGTCACAATTAAAATATCACAAAAACTATCTCCTTTTTAAGCGAATTCTTTAAGATACTGAACCGTTTAAGTTGTATCTAAAGTACACGTTTACATAATTGTAATGAAGTGTGACAGTAATATGTCGTCTTCATAACGATGTATATTGAACAAGAACGAAAAATAGGTATTTCATATTTATGCTTCTATCCCAGTAGTTGACCAGTGGTAGGAAACCAAGTTGGTAACAACGCTCCGAAAGCAGTTCTAATGTTCGCTTCAATTTACCAAAGTGTTTATAGCAAGCAACAACAGAGAGCTGCATCTATTTGTAATTGTTGGGAAGACGTCATTGTTTGTGGAAACTTTTTAGATCGTGGCAATAACATTTTGCTCCACAACTAAAGATAACAAGTTGAGATAAATTAAACTCAACATTACTTTTTGCCGTTTCAACAGTTGCTACTTACATTTTGATCGTAAAATTTTTGTGGAGCTCAAAATCGATTGAACGATTCGCTGATAACACCCTCCGTCCGAAATCGGTTCTACAAAAAAATATAGTTCTCCGAAGAACGATCCACCGAAAACTCCCTTTCTTGATGTAGGTCATACTTAAACAAAATTGTTAAATAAAATAATCATTTTTCCAAAGTTCCATTGGAATGACACCATATGACATTCTTCATCTGAAGTTTTGTACTGTTTTATATTGTCATCAGGCCACTGCAGTCCACTCTGGATGTGAGCTCTATCACTTTATCATGATATAAGTATATACACATGACATATATTTCTTGTACCACTTTTCTATCCTGAAAATTCGAAAGACTTTTATTGCACCTTGCAGATTTCTTGGTGTAACTTGTAGTTTTCTTGTTGTAATACATTATTAAATCTAGATTATCAACAGATTCAGTTTACCCGCGACGCGAAACACCAAACACATCTTTATATTATTTCAAAACCTGACCGTAGACTCTAGGCCGCCAAGGTGCGGGTCACCATGCTGCATTGTCTGCATTCGCAATGAGTATGATGGCCACCACTCTTGGATTCTGTTCATGTTTTCCATCAGGTAGAGTAGAGATATTTGGGCAGATTCATACATAAAAAAAATTCTACAAATTTTGACCCTAACTACTGACTTCGTGACTCTTCGGAGGTGTGAGAACGAAAAACGAAAATGATCTACATCACCATCATCGTGATAACGATAGAAAAGCATCAGAAGCAATTCTTTAAATATCATAATCGATTTTAAAAATTACATCAAAATAGACGCTTAAAAACTGCCAAGCATTGTTGCTTATAATGCTGTTCGTCTCAGTCAGTTTATCTCCTAAATATGGTTGAGATCACGATCCCGTAAGATCAGGTTTGAAGGTCACCCGATGAACGGAATTGTGGAGGCCTCGTAAATCCATACAGTACTGACCCCGAACCGGTTTTAAGTTACGTTCATCTGAACGTGAAAGTATTATATGCTGACCCCCTGAGTACCAACAATGAACTTGAGGATTTACAATACGCAACGCGTTAATTCAATAAAATAAATGAAGATGATTTCAAATTGTACATATTTGTGTCATAAATTTGTAATTTACCACGTTCAAAAGTAATCTGTTTCTGTAAATTTCTCATACTTATGAGAAATTTAACTACAAAGATTATTTTGAAACTAGCCAATATAATATAATGGAACATTGTGACCAAAAATAAGAATCATCTGATTATGTAGGTATACATGCATTGCATGTCAATATGACTTTAGATTAAATAGATCAGTTTTTTAATACGTAACTGTACAAGAACATCTAACCTATATTTTAGTTTTAAATAGATTTCTGAGAGCTACAAAACTTTGATTCTCTAAAAATAGGTCCGGTATTATACTATTACGTAGATACAACACTCTTTAACAAACATGTGAATATTGAGGAAACGTATGTATATACATATGTAACTATGTACATACATCAATATGCTGGCCTCTGGGAATTCAAACGATCTTCGCAGGTAGAGGGCGGTATACTAATAAACATGGCAGGAATTCAGTTGTGTATCTCTGTTTACACTTTCAACCAGTAAAAATTGAAATTAAATAATGCAATGCATAACCACAAACATGAAAAAGTTATAAAATTGACTTTCTTTAAGAAATACCTTTAAAAAACAAATCCTCGCTTCTGTAAACTTTTGTTTCCAATTTATGCATACGCATTACACAGATGCACATTAATATTGGCAATTTGGCATTAATGGTTGTTTGGCGCAGAAATCGAATGGTATCCGACATAATTGTGTGGGTTTTACTGACGGTTTTAATCCTTACGTACTAATTAAGCTTTAGAAAATCGTCTAATGACACAGTTTATTTAGCAGAATTACACTGCGGCTTATCGTACGGTTCATTTCGGTTGTTCTTTTTCTTCAATTTTCTTTATCCGTTTCAATTGTTACTAAGATATGATAACATATATTACATTTATTTTAAATTACTTTTATAGGCTTACTAGCTGCCCCGGCAAACGTTTCCCCTAGATAAAAAAATACATAATAATAAAAAATGTTTAGGGGCGGGTCATCCTTATCATTAAGGGGTATGAAAAATAGATGTGAGCCGATTCTCGGATCTACCCGATATACACACAAAATTTCATAAAAATCGATCTGGCCGTTTTGGAGGTAACAAACATCGCGACACGATAAATTTATATTGACTTATAAATGTTTAGAGCCTCAATTTTCGTTATGCTCATCACGCTATTAACAATTTTTGATAGTTCATTAGTGGATAAAGGGCTTTCCTTATACTTATTTTACATAAATCGGTTCAGTAGTTCAGGCGCTACTGTGGAACGTACCAATATGCATACCCTTACCCATAAATAAAACCATTACCTTCTCCTCTAGACTAGGAAAGTCCTATGTCCATCTGTGGATTATAAAAAGTATGTTGATTATGAAGGTTAAGTAATATGCAAATTCCTCCTCTGCTTATGGTGATACCATACCCACTAATGCATTCTTTCACTCACAGCCAGGGAGCTAGTATATACATCTTAGAACCTAAAAACATCGAAAGCCATTTGGGAGTGTTTGAGAATTCGAGTGAGCTCCTAGCCCAAGTTTTTAGCCAAAGTCTACAATATGGGTTCTTTATTTAAGAATCTGCTTATCATCCATTCTTATAGTATAAATTCCAAAATAAGGAAATCTCTTTGTCCGTTCTTCTTTTTTTGTATAGCTTTAACAGCTAAGCCTCTGTACTGATTTTAATGAAATTTGGTAATGTGATACTTTAATTCTTGGGGAAGGACAGAGGTTTCTCTTTATCGTGATTTTGGACACATACATAGGGGGACAAAGCTTGTTGGCAATATAGAAAACTTGAATATATACCTATGTACAATTAAGATGCCACTATGACATAAATGCTACATAAATGAAAATCACAATGATACATGCTTTGTTTAAATATCTCCTCCATAAGATCAATTTCCAAAAATATCTTATTATTCAAGCTTCAGGTGGTAAATAACTAAGACACGTAAGAGCGGTGCGTGGGCGCACTTAGAAATATCTATCTGTAACGAGCTTCAACGCCAGCTATTCTAAATAAACAAAATAAATCTGATCTCTGTCCCAGCTCTGACCTTCACAATATCTGATCTGTTGTTTCTTGTTCATGTAACAATTAATGTTTAAAGGAAAGACTTCACCGATATCGACATAAAGTATTAAATTGGTCTGTTCCGTTTTTGCCCACTTTATGTCTTTGTTTCAAAATGTAATGTTCATAGTAGTATTCTTAGCGATTTGCTAACATTTTGGAAGTTCCTGATTTTTATTCGTGTTATGGGAACGCCCCCTATTTTGACATAACGATATTTTATTAACTGTTTTGGTTACTGTTGAAGTATTTGCCTTAAATATTTAGATGTTTGACTACTATATGTACAGTCAAATACAACTTTCTTTCTATTAATTTTGAAATTGAAATCCGTCGAAGAACATGGGACCGCCTTTTAAATTGCTTCGCTGGACTATGGACGAAGCCAAAAATTTGGCGTTTGCTAAGTTGTTATAATAACAACCGCCATTGAACAATCAATGCTACCAAAGGATGACATTTCTGCCTCAATCAGGCGGGTAGTGAAAACAAAGTAGCCCAATAATTGTTTCTCTAAATTATAGTCTTAAAGGAGAAAGCCTTCACTGCAATTTTTTGATGAGGCGTATTAAAATATACTTACGTTCTATACACGAGATAAGAGAAAGAAATCATTAATGATCAACGGATTTAGGAGATTGTTGATGATCTCGTAACAAGCACAATCAGCGTAGAAGAATGTTTGTCAAGACTCACGATGCTGACATTTATTTAAGACAGTTCTTTTTCTGCTTAAAAATAAGATAGTTTCTTAATTTTAGACTAGGTGATTTCTCTGTCTGTACAAATAGATCAAATATATTTGAAAGGGGCACAAAAAAATTGAGTGGAGGCAATATTATAAAATGGACAATACGCGAATAAATATCAAAAAAGAGCAAATCACTACGATAATTACTATGGGCGTTACATTTTTGGACAAAAACAGAAGGAAGGCAAAAACCAAGCAGATCGTTTATTTATTTATATTTAATTTTATATACACGTAATTTGGATAGCAAAATTAATATAATAGTTTGTATTGAAACAATTTTATCTGCAGAATGCATCACAGCAGGAAGTACTCAAGATGATTTAAATTAAAAAGTAAAAGAGCTGCCATCTATACGATTATATAATGAAATAACGTCTTGGCCAGTCCATTACACGTTGACGCACACTCAAACCCAAACTCTTGATGGACGTCTCCCACTGTGATAGCTTTAGGTACACTCAACAGATGGCATACTAGTCGTAGCAACGTAGTCTTTGACAAAATTGTATCCGTTTTTGATAACAGATGTCACTGCAAGTACAACACCACTGCATCGTCACAACCAGAAATAAATGAATTACTACTCTTATAAAATACAATTTAATTGTATAATTCAAGTACTTTTTGTTTTTTCTTATCATGGCCTCTACTTATAATCACCTAATGCTGATGTAGATTGCCGGTACCATACCGGCATTCTGTAAATCTATTCATTTGGCAATGTTTGAAATTGTAGAAAACTAATGGAAAAGTATGAGCATTACTAGTGTGTTCGCCAAAGGTCGTGGCCTATCACCGATCGTTAATGAAAATCAATCGATCAAACAGATCAAGATCGCATCCGGGCGCGCGGCGGGTGCGCAGAGTTATTCCCAGAGCGGCGTAGCGCGGCGAGGGCGGGGGACGAGCGGGAAACGCGCTCAGTGTGTCGGCGCGAGCCGCCGCCGCCATGGGCAACCAGCACTCCGCCTCACATAACATTCACAAGCCCAGCAAAAACGTGCGCTGGAAAACTGCAGGTAAACCATCCTGTTACATCCGTTGCCTCAGCCAGGTAGCCATCGTCATGTGATCAGCTAGTGAGACTGCTATCATATTTCTATTTTTAAAAAGACTGTGCGCTGCCATTTCTACAGCGTGGCACAACAAAACAAATCGTAAGATCGTCCGCGTTCATGTAACGATTATCATGCGTCTAATTTTGAAAGGAGTTTTATGCCAAATGGCTTATACCGGCAGCACGGTTACCTAACAAAGGTTAACGCCCGAATCAACATGTTTAATTTGATGCATAGACAATTATATGTAACGTCCCATTCCATCTCGTTTTTCAGGACGACCTGCTGTCCCAGGTAAACCGGATATTATCCCGATACTGTCGGATGAAGAGCCGAACTCAATCACTCTTCGTTGGGCCCCAGCGATCCACGATGGAGGAGCTCCGTTGCTTGGCTATCAGGTGGAGTGCAATAGACTCGGCTCAACGGACTGGATACGTACCGCGCCCCCTGTTGTCTTACGTCCGGAACTTTTGTTGACCGGCCTCGACCCGCCCCATCGCTATCAATTCCGGGTTGCAGCTCTTAATGCAGTCGGGCGGTCCGACTACAGCGAACTCTCTGACGTACTCACGGTCAGCTCGGATCGACTTCCTCACGAAGCACCAGTGTTTCTTCAACAGTTAGAAGACTTGACGGCTCTTGAAAATGATAAAACTGAATTTCGTGTGACTTTCACCGGCCTACCTCCTCCCACGATAGCATGGTTTAAAGATGATTATGAAATCTTCAGCAGTAGAAGAACAGCAATAACTACAAGTGATTCTAGGAGCTTGCTTGTCTTCCATCAAACACTACCGAGCGATGAAGGTGAAATAAAATGCACGGCCACAAATCGAAGCGGGCATGCTGTCACCAAAGCACGGCTCTCCCTCGAAGCTTCACCAAAGCTACGTTACCCGCGGCAATATGAAGATGGCTTATTATACGAAATAAACGAAACAGTTTACTTAAAAACAACGATTGTCGGAAAGCCGACGCCGACTGTAGAATGGAGGCATGACGGTCAACCGGTGGTGGTAGATGACCGCGTGGAGATCTCCAATACCCCAAAGTTTTCAGTGCTTAAAATACACGCAGCTAAAAGGAGTGACCGTGGAGAATACCAGATACATGCAAAGAATAGGATCGGTGAAGACACGGCAGCTTTTCTTGTTACAATAACCGCACCTCCAGATCCTCCACGAAATGTGTCTGTGACGCGGCAAGTAGACAAATCCGTCACATTGGATTGGGAACCTCCAGAGGATGATGGGGGCTGTCGCATTGGCAACTATGTGGTGGAATATTATCGTAATGGATGGAACGTTTGGTTGAAAGCAGTTACAAGTCGCAAGACAAATGTAACACTCTTTGATTTGATCGAAGGTAGCGAGTATCGTTTTCGTGTAAAAGCTGAGAGCCCATATGGAATGAGTGCACCTAGTATAGAATCCACTCCCGTACGGATACCCGGTCGGCCTGTAGATATGGAATTTTTAGCTGTGGAATCGAAAATTATTAACGAAGTGCTTACTCGGGAAGGAGGAGGGGCGGATACGCGGGTGTCCCCAGCACCTCGACGAAAACGCACGCAAACGGCTCCAACTGAGCCTGAACCTCCAAGTCGGCAAGCACGACGCTCACCGATACGGGAACGCTCTGGCAGCAACGAGTTCATGCTGGTCCTCTACCCTGATCAGAAGCAAATGGAAAAGTCTGGTAAGCAACTTTATTAGTACTATAATTTATGTTTTAAATAACTGTAGAAAATGAGGGTTCATTTTCTACAATAGTTACACACTACAATAGTTCAACATCATAAATATTAACGTTGTTTGAGGTTTGTGTAAGTATTAACTCACACAAGTCTCAAATAAGGTTGTTACCAAGGGATAATAAGTTTGTAATAAGGATTACATTGTTTAAGATAATGATGATGTAATTGAAGTTACTTTAGATAAACGCTTCGTACACACAAGTCCAACTCCACAGTTTTATAAAAAAGTGGACCCATAAATTCTAAACAGCATACTAATTAGGTAGTATGACAGGTTGGAATAAATACTGAAAGCCGTGTGAACAACTGTATGCGAATTAATTTTGTCCAACTGTGTATTACTTATGCTAATTGCATACCAGTTTTTGCCAGCGGATTTGCATGCGTTAATGTTGATAAGTCATGTTTTTTTATATTTTAAAATAGATGAAAAATAGAAGATGTGCTATTTGAGATATTACCGATCTATCGGCCTTTTTATTTGAATCTGTACATTCATCTATCTGCCTAAACTTTCAGATTTATCTAATTGTATGTATCTAATAATTACAAAGTTTTTAGGTTTTAGATAAAATGAGTCAACATCAAGTTCAACTCAGTTCGCTAGACTTTTATATTTTGGTAATGTTCTAGACATTTGGTGGGAATGAAGTATACTTTAACTAGTTTGATGTGTGTTTCGTACGCCCACACCAACACACACATAATAGAGATCGTGCGTCTATAAATAGAGGCTGACCAAAGCTAAAAGTTGAACCAAATTGCTCGCGTTAACATAACTCGCAGTAAATAAACATATACGTGAGTTGTTAACTGCATCAAAGCTTTTGCGAATTTACATAAAACTGGAGCGTTTGCGAAATAATATTGAATTTTATTGTTCTAGTTCGAAAATCGAACAGTAGGCGCAATATTGTACGTTGGTAAATGAACTTTAAAATAAGTTTAAAACATCAAAATGCATCAACTTACTATGTCGACAAGCCAAGCGAATGTTTGACGTACATTATATTATACAGCACTAAAAAATAAATAACCTTCTATATTTTTTCTTTTCAGAAAAAAGACTGTCAATACAACTTGACTTGGATGCTTTATCACCACCACCAATCTCGTTCTCTGCACCTGAATTAAGTTCACGTTGCGTATTGCCGTTCAAAGCTCTTCGAAATGCCGTCAGCTCATCGCAGCTGCTGCATGAATTTGCAATGGCACGTTTCCGAAAAGCTATAGCTATGAAAGAAGAACAGACAAAAATAAAAAATGAAAGTACCAATGGCACCATTGACATTCCTTATAATACTTTTTACGATCAAAGCGAAAAAAATCAAAATGGAGACACCACTAAAGCAACTGATGATATAATAAAGGCTAGATCGCCAGAAATATTTATTAAATCCGATTCGATTGACAAAAAAGAATATAAATATAATTCTCGTCAAGCATCACAGGATTCAGAAACATCGGAGAACAGATGGCAACAAATGTCTTTTGATGAAGATTATACAGCTAGTACAGTTTCCAGTGAAGGCGAATATTCGGACGAAGGAAGTTTTAACGAAGATTTAAATAGAAGTAATTACTCCAATGAAGAAGAGACTTATAACCCAAGAGATAAAATGGCGCGGCCATCACCACTCAAAGAATCACATGAAGAAATAGAAGAAGAAGAATTATCAGAACGTGAGCCTCTAAAGCCTCTGAAATTGCCCGATCCTAATTTTGTTCCAAAACCAATATTAAAACGACGAGAATCAGATATGATAGAGAACAAGCAGACCCTAGAAGTTAATACTCTAAAAATAAACCAAAAGCCCAAATCACCTAAACTGAAACAGAAATCGAAAACCGACGAAAAACTTACAATATTTAAGAAAATCACAACAATGCCAATTCAGAAATCTTTTCAGTTGCCAAGGTTAAATAAAAATAAAAAGGAATCCGAAAAAACTGAAGCATCGTTACCCATAGATAATTCGAAATTAAACAACAAAACCGAAAAAGTATCCGACAAAGTTACAGAAGAGGGCAGAACGGTCATTGACTATTACACAAATATTGTAAAAGAATATGGAAGTCAAAAAAAGACAAATACGCCGATTTACCTTAAAACGGAAGATTTGAAAGCAGTTGCAGAACAGCAGCTTGAAATGAAAAACGAAAACACTGCGAAAAACGAAGTATTTAAATCAAAAAAACAAATAAGTAAAACAACTGATATTAAACAGGGATCAGTAAAGTTAAAAACTAACTCAATTGATAAATCGATTAAAATTAAAAGCTCACCGAATTGCGATAAAAACACGTTATTGAAGAAAACTAAAGCTGTTAATGCAACACGTCCTAAAACCCCAGATAATCAGATCAAAGCAGAAAAGAAATGTACACAACAGGTAATACTCAGAAAGGCTGAACGTGCTACTATTGTGATTCCAATCAATTATCAAGAACTTGAGGCAAAGGCAAAGGTGAACGTGCGCTCTGTGATTGACTATACTGTGGACGTGTGCCTGCTACTTTTAGCTTTTTGGGTATATTTTTTCAGAGATGAGAGACTTGCCATTCCTTTTCTGATACTAATAATATATCGTCAGTTACAAGAAACACTTCAACAAAATATACCCGACTGGTACAATCGTCACACTCCTAACTGGCTCAAGAAGAAGACTTCTTGACCTAATCTAAAAGACGTAATGTGCATTATTCTTATAAAATTGTAAGCTACACTGCGATGTATGAAAATGTGGACTTTCTTGTTTTAATATATAATTAATTAACTTATAAACATATTGCATACTAAAAAGTAAATTGTTGAAAACTAGGAGGCTGCAAAGTGTCAATGTAAATAAAAATATTTCTTCAAAACATTTTTTGTTACAAAATTAATATGTTAAGATCTACGAATTTAATACCTAACTATGTACGTTATATATCTCAATTTAAATTGGAAAAATCTGATTGTATAGGATATGAACCGACCCGTACAGTGATAGACTCCAGGTCGTGCGCTCTTCGAGATAAAGGATTAGTCTTAGGAGTGTATTGGAATAAACACGTATTGGGACAGAAAGCTATTCTCACCGAAAGTGCCAGAAAATACAACGAGCATGTAAAAGGAAAGTTATGGAAATCTTTAGAACTTACTCCAATACCTCGGCTCGGGGAAACCAGAGTGTTTTATGACCTGGATCCTTTGTATGCGTATGTAGCGGTCGCTGGACTCGGGAGCGAATGTTCAAAGTATAACAAACTCGAACAGTTAGACGAATCCAAAGAAGCTATAAGAATAGCGGCAGGTGTTGGCGCTAGCGCTTTACAACCTTTTCACCCTAGACAAATACATGTAGAGTCGTTCGGAAATGCTGAAGCAGCAGCAGAAGGCGCAAGTCTCGCCATATGGCGGTTTACTGAATTCAAAAGTTCTTTAAAAAAACATCAAGTAACCCCAAGCCCGAAATTGAGTTTGCACGATGATTGTGATGTTCAAGGTTGGGAAATCGGAGAGTTGAAGGCAGAAGCACAGAACTTGGCTCGATATCTCCAAGAGTTGCCAGCAAATATTTTAAACCCTACAAAATTTGCTAAAATTGCTGTAGACCTTTTATGTGACTTAGATATAAACGTGGAAGTAAAAACGAAAGGCTGGGCTGCAAATCATGAAATGGGTGGATTTGTTTGTGTTGGAAAATCCTCGGTAGAAACTCCGCTATATGTAGAAATTAGCTACTATGGCGCCGACGAATGTACGCGGCCAATAGTCATGATTGGTAAAGGTGTTACATTTGATAGTGGAAGTATAGATTTGAAAAGCGAAAAAGAGCTAAGGTATATGAAGGGTGACATGGCTGGTGCAGCTTGTGTTTTAGCCATCACTAGAGCGGCAGCGAAACTTAAGCTGCCCATTAATATTAGAGGTATTTTACCTTTGTGTGAGTTAATGCCAAACGGTTACAGTCCCAAGTACGGTGACGTCATACCAAACGCCAGCGCTCAATCAATAAAGCTAAGACTGCCAGCCCGCGAAGGACGACTTCTTATAGCAGATAGTTTAGTTTACGCCCGAAACTACTGGCCTAGATTTATTATAGACATAGGTACTATGTCTCAAGAATTAGTCAATTTTCTAGATGGTGCGGCTTGCGCATGTTATTCAAATTCTGAAGAGTTATATAACTATATGGAGATGGCAAGCTGTGAAACCGGTGACCGAGTTTGGCGAATGCCGCTATGGAAGTATTACGAAGACCGCGTAAGGAACTCTCAGGTTGCGGATGTTGCGAATGTAGGACTAACTGCTCATGGAGACTCCCCAAATTGCGCCGCGTTCCTAAAGCAGTTTATTAAAGACAGTAAGTGGATGCATCTCGACACTTTCAATGTGGGATACACGAAAGGATGCGACTTCCCATATCTGAAGCGCGGCATGACCGGCCGGCCCACCCGCACTGTCATAGAGCTCCTACATCGATTGATAGCCGACTCCAAATTATAATAAGTATTACTAATTAGATAAAACAAATTGTGTCGTAATAATAAAACTTTGTTTAAATATAATAGTGTTTTATTATACTTTTATATTATATATTAATTTAGCAAGTAGAGATATCATGAGCATAGGTCCACGGCCATTAAGAAATGAATAACTGCTCGATTATTGCGAAATTAAATATACGCACGCATCTTGCAGTACTCAACGGGTGAGTTGTTTGACCGCGTGAATGGATGTAGCGTGATTACGGGCGCATTCCATGAGTGCCGTCACAAGGTGCTCACACTTGAGGGGCTGCGTGGCGTTAGCAGAGTAGCACAGCTGCAGGGCGGCGCGCTGTGCTGCACAAGGCAACACGGGCCTCTCCACGGCCACGCTCACTCTGTCGAGCATCGAGTCCAGCGTCGATAGACACTCGCACATTACACAGTAGTGATCGCTGAGCAACGCGCCGATCTCATTGAAGGTACAAGCAGAGCACTCCTCATTATCTTCAGTAAATACTGTCTTAGTGACAGAGTTACTCTTACAATTTGTCTCATTACTTTTAAAACCTAATAAAAAACATTTGAGAATACGGTTAAAAAAATAAAATACATGTTCTGTAGACGGCATTATGATTGTTTACAAAAATCGCTATGGTCTCTGGCGGAATATTAAATAAAAATCGTTTTTGGATAAAAGTATTTATTAAAATAAAATAAGATCTTTAGGAACATTTATGGCACAAAAAATCATATAAAATAAATACATATTAATACATGTTCAGCTCTTCTCCTTGCTTAGTTGTTAGTCTGAGTTAAAAAAATAGGCCATTTTCAAAACCATTACGTTCTGAACTATTTTTAACGACTTATACACGTGATAAAATTTTCAAAAGGTTACGATACCTACAATTTGCCGACGTTTCGAACGGGTTATACCGCTCGTGGACACAGACAGATAACCCGTTCGAAGCGTCAGTAAAAAGGTTTGGTCACTAGAACATGAAAAGCGTAGGATATAAAGTAACTCTATTACAGTCACTGTACTTCAACAGTTATCAAATAACGTAGTTAATTAATAAAAAAATACTAATAAAAGATACTTATTAACCGAAAAAATTTTCAGCCTCGCTTATGTAAAACTAGAAAACCGCCTCGGCTTAATATAATACAGCCTTTGTTACCCCAAGAAGGGCGGCTCATTTTTTTTATTGACATCTTCAACATATACCGTTATATTTTAGCCAATGTACTCCAAATTTAACGATTACTTATATACGAAAAAAATCCTCAGGAATCACTCTATCTGTTGGTAAAAACTGCATCAAAATCCGTGCAGTAGCTTTTGAGTTTATCGCGAACTGAACTGATAGTGATGAATTTAACAATAACAAAATAAACTCTAAATATTAAATATATATATTATTGTAATTTAATTATATTATACAACACTAGCGACCCGGACAGTTGTCCGAAATTTTCATTTTCCTCTAGTATAATAAATACACATGAACCTATTACACACATAAACCTTCGTCTTAAGTCGCTATTGATAAAAACTGCGTTATAATTCGCTGAATAGTTTAAAAGATATAAGCGAACAGCAGCAGAAGCGAATTCTTACTAGCGATTTGATACTATTTAAATATAAAGGTTTGTTAGGTATCCTAACAAAAAACACACGGAACAAACTCAAATATATTTTTTTACTTGTTTTTGATAGTTATGTCTTAAATAACCAAAATTACCAAAATTTTTTTTGCTTTCGTCAAAGTAGAGCTTGCGACTTCAAATCGTAATGCATTGTACACGTGTCTTTTCTGTAGAGAATTCATCAAATTCTATGATCAGATCCAATTATAGTGAATACATTCTGGCATCTCATTACCATTCAGAACATACATCACAAAATAATATATATTGTGCCAGGCACATATTCTAATATTCATGTTCCCAAGCCAAGCTTCAACTTACAGACACATTCCCGCCTATATCTTGGATGAGACAGACAGAAGTAAATCAGTAATGCGTCCTATTGCCATTGGACACATACGTGGGAATATACGGCGTATATTACATTTTTGTTCTATTTTAAAAAGACATCTCCCAAACTAGGAAATCCTGTGATGCGGGGGTCTTGAAATTATACATGAAATGAATACAAAGTACACCCAGACTCAGAACGGCAATTGATTTTACACGGATGTATTGAAAAATGTATATATTAACAATGGAAAAAAACGAGTAACATAACCGAAACAACTCATCTCTCTTTATTGTAACTTGGATGCATGAACTATTGACACTTAGTGATACTATTTACTTGTGGTCTAATTAGTATCCAAACTTTTTTGGGCCTATTATAACATGCTTTGGTACAAACAAGCGCTTATCTTTCAATAACAAATCTTATTTCATACTTAATATTATTCCAAAGATAAATAAATATATAAATATTTCGGACATCTAACACACAACGCCATCTAGTCCCAAACTAAGCAAAGCTTGTACTATGGGTACTAGACAACTGATATTAATACATATATACTTTTTTTTTGTAAATACATACATAGGTATTATACATAGAAAACATCCAAACTCCGAAACAAATATTTGCAGATCATACAAACATTTGGTCCGACCCAGGATTCGAACCCGAGACCTCATGGACAGCAGTCGCGTAAGCTACCACTGCGCCACCGTGGCAGTCAGTAAAAGATACATATGTATGTGTGATTTTACAGACAAGGGCATTTATAACCTAGAGAGATTAAAAAACTTTAATCCGAGGACAAAAAAACTTTTGATAAAATTTATATAATTTACTAGCGACCCGCCCCGGCTTCGCACGGGTGCAATACTGATAAGCCATTTAATATTATTTATTATTTGTCGTAAAAAGCACATGACAAAAAAAATTTTATTGTGGGATATCCATAAGAGATAGACATATACCAACGCGGCTTTTTCTGTAGATCTTTTCAATGTGTACAATACTTAGTACTTTATTTTGGTAAATCTCGTAGGGTTCATCCTGCGTTTGCAATGTAAGCGAAAAATAAAAAATTATTTACGACATCACATTAGAAACCTCAAAAATAACAGTATTTCTCCATTATTTAATGGATGTTAATTATACACATAAACCTTCCTTTTCAATCACTCTATCTATTAAAAAAAACAGCATCAAAATCCGTTGCGTAGTTTTAAAGATTTAAGCATACATAGGGATATAGGGACAGAGAAAGCAACTTTGTTTTATACTATGTAGTGATATGTCACCCGGGCTATTTATTATTACGAATTTATTGACGCCCTATTTATAATTGATTTAGTAGTTTAGGTGCTACGATGAACTTACAAACAGACTATCAAAAATATTAACCTTCGTTTTAGCTTAGTCGTATTCGAGTAAAAAGCGGATTTCAACAAACACTGGATGGCAAAAAGGTTAGCTTTAATTCGTTTTATATAAGATGATTGTGGAGTCGAGTTTTGTTTAGTAACAACAGCTAATGAGTAGCAGACATGCGACAATGGATGTGTGACATTGATGCGTGATTGCTGTCATCCGCCTACTATTCAGACAGGAACACACCCTGACGGACTTTCGACGATAATGAATGTGCGACACTGATCAACTGATATCTGGTGGAATTTACGCATACTAATATTATTAATTCGGAAGTAACTGTGTCCGTCTATTACATTTTCACAGATCAGTATCTGTCATCGATTTCAATGTTTCGTATGAAGGTACTTCGATTCTTGAGAAAGGACATAGGCTACCGGTATAAGCGAAATACGCGAGCTCAAGCTAGTTTTCTATAAAAGAAGCACTTTCGATTGAAAACTACGAGTTGCAAAAGGAGAAGGGAATTACCCACACTGGATAGAGATGAAAAACTTAATACAAACCCGTATGACCTGGCCAAAATCTGTTTTCTAAGTGAAGAAGAGGCCTGCGTATAACAATGGACTTATAAGGCTGTTGGCATAAGGTTGATGGCAACTTTATGTACATTACTAAACTTAGTCTTAGCAAATCTAATATTTAAAATTTTTGTGTCACAGTTTTAGTGTTTATAGTCCTCCGACTTTGATGAAATTTTATATGTTTATTCAGTAGGTATGAGAATAGGTTTATAACTAATTTTTAAACCTATAAGAGTAAAGGGTGCATCGCATCGCCTTAAAAATATTTTTTTGTTTATTGAACAATTTTTTTTGGTTACTTTTTAATGTGTGGAATATAAAATACATTTAGTCCTTGATTTTTTCTCTCCTACCATGTTTCGGTAATTTAGAAAATATTTAAGGAAATAAATATGGCGGTACGAAGTTCGGCGGGTCAACTAGTCTTCTATATAAATAAAAATGTATCACAGAAATGTATGTACGCACATAACTTTCGATCGACTGCGCCAAATTGGATGATACTTTTTAATGTGTTTGTTATTGTTAGGAGAAAGTTTATATAGAAAAGAATTAAAAGAAAACCGCAGATGTAACATTTTCTTAGCCCACTTAGTTGTATACAGTGCAGCTCAGGCCAGAGCCTGGAAGTTGAGGTGGGATTAAATATTAAAAGAAGTTTTTCGGTAATTTAAAGAATATTCGCGGAAATAACTATTGCGGTACTAAGTTCGCCGGGTCATCTTGCGATTAATATTTATTAAAAAAGGTTAAACGCAAACCATGAGCCGAAATGCCATTCACAATAAATTTCTTTATTTTTTTATTTTAGTCGTATATCCTATGTCTCGATACAAAAAAAAAAAGACGTCTGTGTGTCTGTCATCGGTTAATTAGATTATATTACGTAGGATGACAATATTATCCTGCCATGTAGCTGTATGTACGTCACTTGATTGGAGAATATATAATAATATATATAAATATCTTTGCGAATTAGATTGCAAGACGCGTATAAATTATTGCTACAATTTGCACATATTTGATCATGTACTTAGATCTTTTTATACTTAATGTAATCTATATAAAAACCGTTTAGAATACTAAGCAAGGTGAGCTATCTCCACATCGCCTTACTGTAATACACTGTGGTCTTCAGTAAGATTATTGAATTATAGTAGTAAGTGTTATCATTATTTACTTGCGGCCGTTTAAATAACCCATCTCCCACCTAAACTAGATATAGGTCATTAAAACTGTCTTTTAAAAAAAACTTGTGTCGCAGGGGACTTCACAAACACAGGAGAGGGACACAAAGAATACCCAGACTCAGAACAACAATTTGTTGATCACACAAAGTGTTGTCTCATCTAGGATTTGAACCCATAACACTTGGAGTAGTAGAGAGCGGCGTGTTGACCGCTTAAAGCACTAGGCCAGTATCTTAAAAGAATATTAGCTCTTTTTTTAACTTGTCAGAAAAAGACACAATATTGATCTTCCATTTCAATAAATGTTTTAAAAAAAAAGACGAGTTATAGTTTAAACTATTTTGGATATAGGTTATAAAAAACGTTCGATAATTGTTTCATATACAAATTAGAACACAATATAAACCTAAACTACATTATAGTATAAAAGACGTAACGTATTATTATTGCATAGCATTTGTATAAAGAATTTGTACCATACCATCTATAATTAATACAAAATTATTAATAATTGTTAGGAACTAATTAGTAAAACAGTTTTATCGCCGATTGAAATTCAAAAAATTGATAATTTCATGAGCGTTAAATATTAGCAACTTTATATATTAATTGACTTAACTATCTTTGGAAATAATTTGACTACATTCATAACACTACATACTGATTAATTTCTATTTACTATCGACAAATTTGAATCGTGACCCACCATAAGCTTACTTTCTCATGGACATTCTAAAACAATTAGGTCGACATTCGCGTAAATATGCATTTCCGTGGTATCGACCTTGTTATCTGTCTTTAAATTATACAGAGAATGATCTGTTGCATTTATCATAAGAGCATTTGTACTGAGATATAATTAATGCCAAAGAAAATGGATTCAAAATATGATTATCACTGTTTTTTACTGCAATGATGATATTGGTTAAAAATACATATATCTCCGACCAGTATTGACGTAGCTTTCATAATATTTTAAACGTCCTAAATAAGAACGAAAGAAGAAAGAAAGAAAATTATTTATTCTGATATACACAGGACAATAAACGGTTTTAAGCAGACTTAAAATAGAAAATAACAAGGTGTGGCGACTTCCACATACAGCGCAACAACATATAATATATAACAGCGCCATCTACCGAAGAAACATCGAACGCAACGAAGACAACTAAGAAACTACCAATCCTAAATCGTGCAATAGAAGTTCTCGCGCCGATTAACATATATACAACTTCCCAACATCAACCGTTGAGCAGTGGCCCGCCAGGCATGATCACCTCGCCTGGTCGGAGGATCATCCCTTTGTGTTGGAGGGACATGTGACCCGTTCCTCCACAAAGGTATTGTTTTGACCAGTGCGCTGCCAGAAAAGACTCCTTTTTTTTTCTTAAAAAAATATAACTCCCGCATTAAGAATATACATTCCTGTGTCGCGGTGATCAATACAAACATACATGAAACGGACACAAAGTACACCCAGCTCCTATCTCAGCATACTGCTGTAGCCAGGTTGACTACAAAGCTGGTATTACAATAGGGCCCACGCCCGGAGTCGTCAGTCCGTCCGTGTCTGGTACCAAACATTTACAATGTGTTATGTAGTGTTATATATAAATATATATATATTGAGAATTTGGCGGGATCAAACGATATATCGGCAAAGCGGGTCATGAATCAAGTTTGTCGATAGTACATATAATAAGAATGTTACTGTTATCGGTGGCTTATAATTCGTTGATTACATGACACGGTTCATTTGCATCAACGACGACTTGAGAGTCCTCTGTGTCACTTATATATCCGTCTTGGCCCGTGTAGTGTGTCGGGTTGACCAGGACAGGTGCTGCCGAATATGCTTGGAGATTACGTACAGGAAAATGAGCCTTCCATTCGTCACTGAACAAAAATATAAATTTATGAACTCATGTCGTGATTATAATGATAAATTATCGTGTTTTTCACACGATTATTTATCAGCTCATGACCTTAGTAAACAGGGTCATTAAATAGATATACAGTCCTATTAACATGTAGGTATACAACTCTTTGAATGTTTAAGAACAATGATTGAACATTAATAAATAAAATTGAAATGAATGTTTCGAATTTCAAATTAACAGCTTTTCACTAAATGTGTGTAAAAGTAACTACAAACGGCAGTAACATTAAAAAAATAAATTATAAATCTTTTGGATCTGCTTGTTCCGGGTAATCTCTAGAACGGCTGGGCCGATTTTGATGGCCCTTTCATTTGCAGCTAGCTGATGTCAGCTGCGAGACGCATCTAGTTATTGAATGAAGTAGAATGGCTATGACGATTCGATATCTATGATATTAAGTAGGAGAAGTAACTTAAAAATAACCAATGGTCAATTATTTTCAGTAAACAGACTTAAATAAAGAAAATACTTAAAAAGTTTTGCTTTAATAAACATGCAAAGAGAAACAAAATCTATACTCGCCTAGTCAGCGCATCAAACCTATCTGGCCAATATTTCTAACGAGAGGTTTTTATCCAGCAGTTTACAAGTAAAGGCCGAATGATGATGAAACAATAAAAATTGTATATTATACTCTGTGCTACGTACTTGGGGTGTTGATCAAACATGATAGGTAGAAACTCGTCGACGGGCAGCATGTTATCTAAAGGCTTGGCGTCGAGTAGCTTGCGAGCACCTCGTTCGGAAATCAAATAGCCCAGCGTCCAATAAGAATACAGCGGCTTAGTAGTATGAGCCGTTACGAATTCCTCCCTGTCGTCCATTAAAATCTTACGACCGATATAACTGAAAACAAACTTATTTTAAGTAATTTACTGAAAGCATATTTAGTAAACAAATTCGATTAACATATAGGTAGTCAAAGTTTCGACAATCATAAAGAAATAAATGTTGTATTTACTATTTTCCTCGCAATTATTATCCTTAAGAACTATCGTTGTGCTTTAATTCGCCTTAAAAAGCGGTTCTCGAGTTTTACGCTTAACAATACATTTAGCGATTCATTTTTATTTATATTGATATAATTAATTCTAGGACTTCTATCGCCGTGTGGTGATGGCTTAACGACACGGTTTGTCACCACCTCAATTAATTCCGAGGTGGTCGAAAAAAGGGGCTAAGGAGGCAATATATGCATTACATCATTGCACAAAGAAAGAAAACTTGAAACAAGCCTGTTGTGAAAGAGTGCAAAGTTGCTTTTTAACCGCGTGCCCAATTTTGATGACAGAGCAAGCGAAGGATTTAGCTTAGCGTCAGCGAGGGAATCAAGGGAGGAAAAAAGTACGAGGTGAAAAATCTTTGCACTCCAGTGCAACACGTAACGTTTTATTCCACCTCGGCGAGGAAATGGCAAAATGCAAAGAAAGCATTTACAATCTTTAATACTTTTATTTCAGTTTAAATATTAATATTTATTATGATAGGTTAGTATTACAGAATAATCTTTAAATTATTTAAAATAATACTTAGTTATAATGAAGAAAAATTGGAAGTAACGTCGCTACAGTTACTTAAGTTGAGTGTAATATTTTTGTTAGGTACTTTGTCGGTGTTAGTGACTTGTTCCTGTTCCTGTTCCTCCTGTTCTTCGGTAAACTATCTGTCATACTTAATAGTTTTACCGATTCATCCGATTCCGAAATTCGGATTCCGTTTTCAAATAAACTTCCTCGTCGCTAGAATTACTCATTTCAGATTTTTCACTTGTTTTAAACCTAAGGTTCTAATATGACGTAGAAGGAAAATTGCGTGGGTAAAGCTAATTAAAAAAAGTACACCAAGAAGGTACCGAGTCTGAGTTTTTAATAAATTAAAAAAAGTTGTATGATAAATTCGGCATTGTGGAGGTAGAAGTAAATATGTTTAATGATGTTTTGAATTCACAAACTTAGTGCACACGATGTTCTACATTCAATTTACTTTGTCTTCTAGCGGATAAAAACGGCTTTTGCACTCAAATATCGATGGGCAAAAATACTCTTTCCTAGAGGGGGGGGATGAAAATTTATTTATCATTTGATATTCTACAAAATCTTTTGTTTTAAGTAAACCTAACAATGTAAGTCATCAGGTTTTAGCAAAGAATCGTGTAACATAAGCAAGGATAGTCAAAACATATTTACTCACACTAAGTCCCAGTCGAGTTCTTCGATTTCGCCCAACAGTTGCAGGAATCTATTGCGAAAGTATGGCACGAACTGTATGTCGTCTTCCAAAATCAGCGTGACGGGAATGTGCTCCTCCACAATCTACAAGCATACGTTCAAACTTATCGTATATTTATAATCTATGTTTATATAATCTCTATTTCGCTTGGTCACGGTTATTGTAGTGTGTCGACTTCCACATACAACGCAACAACAGAAACACACTACAGCGCCATCTACTGAAGATAACTAAGAAACTACCAATCCGGAATCGCGCAATAGTAGCCCGCGCCGATTAATATATATAATATAATATCTTTATATATATACAACTGCCCAACATCAACCGTTAAGCCGTGGCCCGCCAGGCCATCACCTCACCTGGTCGGAGGATCTCTTTTTACTGGAGGGACATGTGACCCTTTCCTCCACAGTACTATTGCAGCCCAACTATCGAGAAAGATAAGGCCAATAGCAGTCGAGCACCAATTAAAAATGGAGCGATAACCGCAAAAGTTTGTTTATTCAAAGAGCTCAGACGAAGGTGCACGGGTCAACTCGTAAATAATAATATTATTTTCGGACATCTAAACACACAATGTCATCTATTTTCAAACTAAGCAGAGCTTGTACTATGCAAGCTACATACAATGGATAATATACATACTAATATTATAAATCAAAAGTTACTCTGTATGTCTGACACGCTTTCACGGCTAAACTGTTACACCGATTATAATGTAAATTGGCATGGAGATACTTTGATTCTTGAGGAAGGACATTGGCTACTTTTTAAACGGTTTTATTAAGCTTGTCCTGTTTGTTTATTTCTGTAATTTGGTACATACCTATAGTTCCGTGTGACAATACAATTAAATAAATTCTATTTCGTTATAAATCCAAGAGGGACGCCGCTACAAAATGGCGGTTTACAAATTTTGTCTCGACCAGCTCAATATGTGTATCAAATGAAAGTGCTTGACTAATAGAACACAGTTGTATAGATTATGAGCGACATCATCAAAATTCATATGGATTTCTTAAGAGACGAGTATGTTTACGCAGGAAAATCGTAGTGCAAAAAAAGGAACATTTAAAACAAAACCCTATACCAACCCGTCTGGGATGTGTGGTATAGTAAATCAAAACCTTAGTTCTAAGATTGAGGACCAGCAGTAGAGTGTCAGAGACTATTATTGATGATAATGAAAATGTTTTAATTTTAATAAGAGTAACATGGTTTCACTCACCGTCTCCCAAATGTAATAGTGACTAAGAAAACAGCCAACTTCCCCTGCTTTCATTGGCCTGAAAATTGAAAAATAAATAATTACAAAAACAATAGATTCAACGTACCGGTACTTAAAAACAACCTCCGATGGATCAAAATGCGCAAACAATTAGTAATTGCGTAGATAAAATTGAATTTCCATATCTTTGATTGTATTATTTAAAGCATCTTATTGCCAGGACAAATTTCTTAACTTTAACCTCCATTTAGGTTGAATGGTGATAAGTCAATCGCGCAATAATGGCTTACTCACACTATACTAATTAAGTGCCAGACATTCATGTAACTGAGATACAGTTATATCTATGCCTTAAATAACACTAAAGCCTCGAAAATATGCATAGAAATAAAAATAACTTCTTTGTTAGTTTATATTACAATTTCTTCTTTAATACAGAAAACCTTATTTTTGTACAATAAATGTTAAGGTTAAAATACGAGATAACTTCATTATATTTTCGGGTATTATCTCTAAACGAAATTGTTGACTTATTCTAAAAACGAATCTCTATGTAGGTTAAATGTAATAAATACTTATTTAAACTTTAATATGGGTTGCTCTTAGTGATAAGAGATCTATATATACTTTCCATATGCCTAATACGAATATTATTAATAAAACTAATTTATACTACCACTACTTCTTAATGAGCCAAGTACCTTAACAGGTAAACGTATCCATACTTTCCTATTAATATTATGAATTCAAAAGTATCTGTCTGTCTGTTACGCCTTCACGGCTAAACCGCAGTGCCTATTTCAACGAAAGACATGGAGATTTGATTGAAATGAAAGACATGTAGACATGATTCTTGAGGAAGAACAGGCATTTTATTTATTATTTATGAAATAGGTGGTAAACGAGCAGACGTATCGCCTGATGGTAAGCGATTACCACCTCCCATGGACACCCGTAACAGTAATAGTACAACAAGTATCGTTACTGCGATAACCGACACACATGCGGACGAAGTTATGGGCAAAAGTTAATACTATTTATTTAGATGACGAGTGGTTTAAGCAGTCACCTCGCCATTTTACTATTGCAATAATGCATACTATTGCAATAATGTAGTGAATTTAAAACCAACATGGGATGACACTTTGTGTTCCATATCATGTACGTTTTTTAAAGTACCTCGTGGAATATACATTGGAATATTCATATCTGTAGGGCGTTTTTTAAAAAATAATTAAGTTTTCTAATTTTTTTTAAGTCTAACCTTTTTTAGATGTCTAAACGTTTAGACAACAGTTATAGTATATTATATGTATCTTACCTTTTATGATAAGGGTCCTGATAGTTGGGCATAAGGGTTATGGATCGTTCTCTCAAATTTTTCATGTCCAACCTCCTGAAAGTTAAGAAGTTAAGTCTTGAAACGAAAGTTTTATAACAGAATACAATAGGCACAAATATAACAGTTACCTAGAACTATTCTATATTAGATATTTCTATGTAACATCGATAAATTTGAATCATGACCCGCCTTAAGCTTACTTTTTTACAGATATTCAAATACAACTAAGTCGATATTCGCGTACTTATGTATTTTCATGGTAACGGCGTCTTTATCTGTCATTGAATTACACAAAGAATCTGTGTAAGAATCGTTTTGAGTTATAATTATTTGCAAAGAGCATGGATTCAAAATATGATTATTACTGTTTTATATAATTTAGTCTACGGACGGACCTATGTATGGCCATAACCCTGTCCTGAGAGGAGACCCGAGCCCAGCAGTGCGACATTATGGGTGGTTGATTGATTGATATCTAATTTTGTCTAGTCTAATATAGTATATCTACTGCAGTGACGATAAAGGTAATAAATTGCAAAGATTTTCGACCAGCATAGATTGGAGCTTGCTTGCTAAGTGTGGCATGAACTAAAGGAGGGAAATCTTTGTTGTTTGGACGGTTTCAAACGATTTATCGGCAGTGGGTCATGGTTCAAGTTTTTCGACAGCACATAGTAACAAAAAAAAATCGACTTGAATGGATTATATTGATGAATTATTGATTGATAATGAGCTGACAGATCACCTAATGGTAAGTGGCTACCTTCGCCCAAATATATCTCAAATCAAAGAGTCACAAGACCGTGCCTCTAGAATTCCGAGAATACATCATAACTAGAGCTTTGATAAACTAACTCGATAAAAATCGATGATAGAATGAACTTATCTAAGACTTTCAGAATTTAAGAAATTCAGAATGCGAAGTGTGGTGAAATGAGTAGGGGTGATGACCCCAACTCATTTCATGGGTGTCACAAGAGGTTTGAGCTGTAGCTCATCCTGTCTATATATTGATACATTGATACAATTTTATACATACATATTGATACATTGATACAATTTTATACATATATATTGATACATTGATACAATTTTATACATATATATTGATACAGTGATACCATTTTTTCTTCTTACTGTCCTGTATACAGGACAGTATAAAGGAAAAAAATTGTATCAATGTCTAACGATCCGTCTGGCCAGAGTATTAGGCCTAAACCTTAGACATAGAATTTTTCTTAGAAAGGTTCTAAGAAGAATTCTATTTCCTGGCGATATTGAAGGTTTTCTTTTGAGATGTTGTATCATTCGGTCTAATCCATATACTTCTCTGGAACTCTAGCTTCCCTTCTACAAAGTAATAAGGTAGGGTTGAATATCTACAAGTTTCTAGAGGTGAAAGTCTGTTTTCGTTAACATCCCTTACATAATAGACGGCCATGTTACAAGTGTTAGAGCTATTCAATATAATAAATATTACAGGTTTATTGACTGGGTAATTTGTTAACAAATTACTTATTGAATAACATATTTTATTACTTAAAAATACTTTTATTTTATACGCATATGAAATGTATTCACCCTGCCATGATTGACATCATACTAACAACTTGTTAGTAAATTTCTAACATCGTGTGTTATCAAAAAAGTTTTCAGAAAAATAAAAATGATTATACTAACTTGCCATCTACAGCTGAAAAATGTGTCACATCCATTCCAAGTTCTTTAAAACTCATCTCCATTAACTTCCTTCTTTCTATTCTCCTCTCAAGGTTGATCATATATATCTCATTGCACTCAAATTTCCAAGGCTTAGGATATTGTATTTCAGCCTCCATGTATGGCTCTAGAAGGAAAGGACTTCCTCGACTGATCGCCAACAATTTTAAATTCAATAATTGTTCATAGTCCATTTTCAATTCGTCATTCTCTTCAAGTGGTATTAAAATAAATCCATACAATTCATCGTTGCAAATCATAAGTTCAATTCCTATAAAGCGATAAATATAAAATACATTAACACCCATAGAAATCGTTACGAATAGTTAGAACCGTAACAAGTCTAACAATTGATATCACTAAGTACCTACTCGGGTTTTGGCAGACGTTCAACATTCCCAGTTTTTTTTACAAATCGAGATTTTGAAACTTTTTAGTGAAAAAAACGGGATAATTTCGTCGAAAGCGGGACAAAGTAAAAACCCTATGTAACCTTTACGACATATGAGTGACTCGTTATCAATATTTTTGTTTCTCTGGTATCGTCAGCATCGTCCTTTATTGCCTGACACTCGCAAGGGAATCAAAAATAAAGGGTACTTTCCGTGAACTTCTTCTGAATCTTGATAGAAAACACTCAAACTCCGAAAGAAATATTTACAGATCATACTAAAATTTGATCCGACCCAGGATTCGAACCAGAGACCTCGTGCACAGAAGTAGCTAACGCTACCACTGCGCCACCGAAGTAGTCATTAGAATTTTTGATATCATTACTGAATCAATAGAGCCTTAACATTTTGTTTGTTTGTCCCTATGTGTCATTTTGCAACAATCAAAAAGTGCAGAAGTATAAAATGATATTTTCTGTTTATCCTCAGGGCCTCCTAAAATAAGGAAGGTGGATCATCACTCACCATTTCTTTTAGCATTTACAGCGAACGCTATGATATCATCTTGAGGTCCATCATAACCAGGAATCTTTTTTGGATCATATGTGAGTGAATCAGATGCTAAGGTCTTCATATTTATAAGAACTGCTGTATGCACCATTGGGACAGGGAAACACCCAACTTTTTCTCGGCTTTGGATTGGCTTGTAATCATCAGTCCTCTTGTAGTAAAACTTGTCTGTCATACCACACCTAGAAAGAAATGTTCATTAATCAACATGGGAAATGTATCATGTTCATAATTTGCTTCAAGTACATACTATTTGTTAATGCCATTTAAAAGCTTGCTGTTAGATTAATGGTTGGTTGGTTTACACACAAAGTGGTAAAGGAGCAAAGAATATAATTGAATATAAATTGAACTGAATTTTGTGTCTTATTTTATATATAAACTTTCTGTGCGTGTGTATGTGACTAAACGGTTTTCCAATTTTAATGAAATTTTTTGTGTCTACTCCTAAGCATTTAAGAATTATTTAGATTCACAATTCGGTAAAAAAATCTATATGTGTAGCTGTTTCGACCCGCGACGTTACTTGCGGGTGAAGTTATATCGCGGGTAACACCGCGAAGCTCATCTTGTAATAAATAAAACACTAATTCCCAAATTTTGTATTGTACATGTTAAGCAATCGCTCCTTTATAGCCTTTGTACAAATTACCTTCTAGCTTCAAGGCTCTTTGCATAATATATTAATAAAACTCGATTTATGAAGTTTGCAGACTGAAATTAGACTTGTAATTACGTAGACTCGTGTCAATTCACTTCTATATATATATATATATAATGAGGTTTAGAGCTTCATTTAAACAGGGTCTTACTCACAACACCCATATAAATTCCAATATATAACTACAAAGAGGCAGTGGGCCACACACAACGATCTGGTAAAGTGATTAAGATAATTGAGTACAAGCGATATATAGTGATAGACTTATTACTAAGACAAGATTCTTACAATCACAAACATTTGATTAATTAGGCAGATGCACAGTACTGTAATTTTTTTAATGAACTTTATCTATATTAAATTGTTATGCTTTCATGGCTAAACCGCTGCTTTCAATGAAATTTTTAATAGTGATACGTACTTTGATTCTTAAGTAAGGACATAGGCTACTATTTACCATGGGCAAAAGCACATACCCATGCGATGTGACCAATTTTTCACAATTTTTTAGCCAGCAGCTCCTTCTTACCAAACTAAGTTTTCATGTTCATTCATCAAGTTTAGTATCATTAAACATATATTTTTGTAAATAAATGTCACATACTACTTAGTGGTCTAGTCCATAGGTGGTTATTGGTGTGAAATACGAATATATTAATTCATACAACAGAGTAAATGAATAAACCATACTTGCTTGTGTATGTATGCAACAGGCGGGTCCTTTGATTTTGTGGGGGTGATCAAGGTGACCGTATTTAAGCAAATGGATTATACATCAATTATTTAAGATTAAAATATGTGGGGTATATGGCACATTTATGTACCCACTTAATCGCTCTGAGACCAATCTCTTACAGGCAACAGACAGTACTTTTCAGATGTGTTGTTGACTATGTGACTAAAATCTAAAACATTTAATGGAAGATGTAAGAGTACAAAGAGGGCATTCCAAAGTTAATGAAACAATAAGCAATAAAAAAAGCACCTTTTGAATACTGCACATGCTTTCATGCAATAACTTTTAAGCTAACCAGAAATTTGAATAAAGTCCATCTGATATCAACATTGGAGCAACAATATCCATCTCTTTTAACAAGAGTTTTCTTAAAGTCAATGGATTGGTTAGAAAAACATCTGCATCTATCATCTGCAAAAACAATGTTAATTAGTTAATTTTCACATTAATCCTTTTGTACTATACATATGAAGAATGATATATCCTACTTCATTGAAACTCTATCTGGCCAGTACAGCATAGTAGAGTAGCTCAGAACCTTTTTTTAAGAAGAGGCCTGCATCAAGCAGTAGAATATTAAAGGCTGTAGATGAAGTGTTAGTACCTACCTATCATCAACAACCCATAATGTTTCACTGCTGGTCTCGGGTCTCCTCTCAGGAGAGTGTTAAGGCCATACGTCCCCACACTGGCCAAATGCAGATTAGGGACTGCAAGACAATGTTGTGGCTACTTGATCTTACCGTTAGATGTTCTTAAGCCCCCTAAAGGCCTCCAACTAAGCTTCACAACTGTTATGTTATGATAACAACCGGGATCGACTACTTAACTGTACTGACTGCGCCGTCATTGTTTACCCTCAATGAATGTTTCTAATCACCGAGTGCACTGGGCTATGAGCACCTCTCTCTCTCTCTCTCTCTCTCTCTCTATATATATATATATATATATATATATATATGTTTTTAAATCTGTTTCAAATTTCTGATTTGGATACCGCACTCTAGATATATAGAACTTTTTTTTTGAGCTTACTTTTTAGCCCAAAAAATCCTTAATATTGTTTTCTTTATTTTGATGTAACCAATTTCACTCTCACGGCTAAGATGAATCTATTGACACCATTCACAAAAAAATATGATAAGCTGTTTAGGCTCTAGGGGGGGCAAAGATGTATAACCATCCTCTTAAATACTTGACATTTAAATACTCACAAAAACATAGTCTGCCCACATTTGCCTGCCAAATTCTAA
Source organism: Hyphantria cunea (assembly GCA_003709505.1). Taxonomy (NCBI): domain Eukaryota; kingdom Metazoa; phylum Arthropoda; class Insecta; order Lepidoptera; family Erebidae; genus Hyphantria; species Hyphantria cunea. The sequence continues at coordinate 155,049 of PKRV01000899.1, read as the reverse complement.
GGCTTTCTCCCTCAAGTTGATAACATGTTTGAAATGTTCTGGAGTCCACTGTACACATGTTGCCTCATCATTATGCAAGGTGCCACTGCTAGAGTTTGTGGTAATATATAATCTTTTATATTCAAAGTAATGTTTTTTGACCCATTTCTCAATTATTTCTATACTATTGTCTTCATTGAAGTCACTATAAATCCTAAAATAAAAATTTTCAATATTACTGTGCATAAGCATTTTTCAACTGATATCTGCTCGATATTTAAGAGAAAAAGCATTTGGTTAATACAATACAATCAAAACCATAATTTTTTAGAACTATATCGCAAATTGAACATGTTATCTTATGTAGGAATAAGCCCTCTCAAATTTAGGTCACTAATGAAATTAGATTGTAATATAACATAATTAATATTTTTTTATATAATCCTCTTACCATAAGTACAAGCGGTCTTTGGGATAATCTAAATTATATAAACTCGTGAGAAAATAGGGCAAAGTGTGAGCTTTGTTCCGCACTAACACAGATATTCCCACTGTCGGCAATTTGTAATCTCCATTCTTAACCGTCCCACCATAACAATTGTTTACATCGAAGACATATAATTTAACAAACAGTATTAATAATAGGCGTTTCATTTTGACACTTTTTAATGCTTCACTTTCACACTTCACTAATGCTTTAAAATTTTAATAAGCAACTCTGGTTTTCTCCACTTTCAGTGACTTTTTGTAAGTTTAACTCCCGGCAAAGATAATTTAGATTCTGACAGCAGACTGCCTAAAAGTGACATATGAGTTTGACAGTTGACGTTTAATCGTTTTAAAATAGAAATAAAATGGAGAGATCGCTTTTGGTTTTTTCGAAAGACGGTCCCCATTACATCTCATCCACGTTTCATATATTCTTAGACTTTAAATACTTTAATTTGGCTGAAATAGCTGATTAGCTGGTTGCCATCTGATCAAAAGAAGAAGAAGAACTATAATATCACGTTAACAACATTAAAAATTATAATACAGAATGCAACTTTGTGGAAATTGAAACTGAAATATGCCCCGTATTTTTTCAATAAAATGAAGTAATCCTAAATAACTCATTCAAGTAACACCTATTAAGCAGTGAAAGTCATCTCACAATTGGTCCCGCTATTCCGTTTAGTGAGTTTCATTGGACCGTATTCTGCACCCGTGAAAATATGAAACCGACCTACAAAATTTGAGGTTAATTCAGCTTTTCACTCTACCTTCGATTTCTGATTCATGAAGACGAATGTGAAAGGCTAACCCGCTGATTTGTTTATTTTTTAGATGCAGTGCGATCTCTGATTTCTGATCATTTTGTTTACTGGGTGATTAATATTAGTAATTATTATTACGCAATATATTATTATATAGCTACCATTAAAGACACCGTAAGTCTATAAATTATTACCTTTATCGAAATAAAGATTCATGGATATCAAACTCGTGTTTAAACTACCATAGAAATTTTACAAGCACTCTGGACCGTTTTACATATATTCGGATCGGACTTTCTAATCGAATGAAGTGCAAAACTGCTCTCAGTCTATGAGTTAAGGATAATTCGAAGACGGTAGCACAGCATTTTAATGCCGCCTCTTTCCGCCATTATCCTTCGTGACAAAAATTTCATCCCCATTATCTAGATAGTTGGCAGTCCACATCTGTGCACTTTTCAAGGAACTTTCTGCCTCGCACAATAAAACTGTGGAATGAACTGTCGCCTGCGGTATTCCTGGACCAATATGACCTTGAAACCTTCAAGAAAAAAGCGTACTCCGTAAAAGGCCGGCAAAGCACTTGTGACGCCTCTGGTGTTGCGGGTGTCCATAGGCGGCGGTAATCGCTTATCATCAGGTGATACGTCTGCTGGTTTGCCATCATAGTAAAATACATAGTAAAAGAAAAATTTAAGAGTGTTCATATGTGACATCACTACTTTATATTATAATCTACCGACAGTTTAAATGCCGATATTTTAGAACTCCAGATGTCAGTAAATTGACAACAATGTCTGGCTGTGGCGTCGTCTTAGTCGGGTAGGTCGTGTGTTGGCGGGCGACAAACGCTGTAGCACAGATTATTATTTTTGATAAAGTGTACTTTGATTTGTGTACAGAATTGATCGATGATAGATGACCTATCTTTGATCTCTATGGACATGGACTGACAGTTTATAGTTTATGGGTTGGATATTAACGACGTTCCTACAATAGAAATAATAAGCCAGTATGGATCAATAAAACTCGATATACCTACCTATTGATTACAAGCGCAGCCTGCGCAAAGGGGATCCTTTTATACCAGGGTGTCGCCATTGCTTCAGTTGGAGCATTACCTGCGAGAACAACGAAAGAAGACTGCAATTTACCGGTAAATTGTGTTTTATTCTGTACTTCGATTTCCATCACGAAAATTACCTGTTCATTAAAATATTAAGATACTAAAGTTGCAAAGCATTATGGGAGAAATTCACATAATACAGGGAATGGTAGCGAAAATGAGTATGCATTATTTTAATCCTTCTACAGTCCATAGAGTGGACGTAACTCATATAAATAATCCAAAGAGCTTTTATGTCCAACTTGTATCTGTGAGTGAAGATGTTCCCTTACTGGAAGGTCGAGGCAATCCCATCACTACTCAAGATATTAGGATTGGAACACATGTTGTCTATAAGTCTAAAACACTCAACAAATATGCAAGGGGTATAATTGAATTTATACTTTTCAAGGAAACAAGTACATATTGTACTATTTTTGCACAAGACTATGGATGCAGAGATAAACGTGTATCTTCAAAACGTATGTACCTGCCAGATTTGGAGATAGAATGTCCTCCTATGGCTCTCCATTGCAAGCTTCACTTATGTGAACCAAAAGGAGCAGATTTTGAAGAAGATGTTATAGATGCAATGAAATTTTTCATTGGAAAGCATACAGCTAAGATGACAATAGTATATTTAGATATGGAGAAGTACACGGTAGAACTAAAGACCCTGGAATGTCCAGATGACGTAGCAACCACACTGTCACTGTTAAACTTTACATCATACTCATCAAGCAATGAAGATGTTACTAGACGTCATGGTGGGCCAAGTGCCTCTGATTTTGTTGCATTCAAAGCCAAAATTGTAAAAGTTGGTGACAAGTTATGTGCTCGTGTTCAGAGTGGTGACACAGTCAGAGGGTTTTACATTGCTGATGTAAGGGATTACAATCATTATGTTAAAGATGAACCATATTTTACCAAGTATTGTAACATCCAGACCTTACAAAACGTTTTTGCTGCTCAGATTGATGGCCGAGCCTGTGGTGTTAGAGTAGGCCAGGCACCTAAGTATGAACGTGCTTATGTAATAAAGGTGACAAAGCCAGGTGCCAAAGCATTAGTTAAACTCATTGATTGGGGAAAAGAGGTTGAAGTAGATTTCAAGGACATTAAATGTGTGAAATCACCATCTTATGCTGAACTACCTGGTATTGCTATTTACTGTACGTCTACAGAGGATCAGATTGAAAATGGTTTAGAAGATTTCTTCACCGAAAACTACCTTTTCTTGATTGAAATTTTGGAGTTGGGTAATGGAAAGGATGTACCACATAAAATATCTATGACTCGAATGGACACCCCCAAGGAGGAAAAGAAGAAGTAAAGATAAAAATTAAGTTCAGGGAAACAGAAATATAAAGCTGATGTAAGCTGAAATTCCTTCAAAGCAGATTTTAAAGATTATTCAAAATCTTAAGAAATAAAACACCATTATCTGCTAATTCAGAAAATGATTCCACTGTTCTTGTGAAACCTCTATACCTATACACACCTTGTGTATTGTAATGTGTCAGGCTTTCACTGAGGATCTCATTTACATTTATGTACCCATATACATATCCTTTACCAATTTATGTATTAAGTTCAAATAATCTATTTATTGGACTTGTAATCAGTTTACTATTAATACATTGTAGTATGTGTGATTACTTGATGTGTCATATTTAACCATACAAATATTAGTAATAATGAACTTGATTGATGTGTACAATGCAAGTAAGTCCTCCTACAATTTGTCATTATTTATATAGTTTTCTTAAGGACTTGTTTTGGTGTTGTGTCTTGAAATCACTACTTAATATACAGAATTCTAAGTGTCAGTGTATAATCTGTATTCTTAGTTTCATATTTTGATGTTACATTGAATAGGTCTTGTAAGAATATTGTTGTTTCTTCTTAATGCATTCCATTCATATCAGAATCGCAAACTACACATGGACTTAAAATTTGATTTTAAACAATGTGATATATTAGGTACATAAGGTACCTGGAAATTAAGGAGAATGAGCCACTATACTTGAATAGACTGAATTCCCGTTCACGTCATAGTGCACTGCAGAAATCTGCGTAAATATAAGCCACCCATTTGGGATAAATTATCAAAAAGACTGGTTAGACTTTGTGCTCAAGTATCTATGGTAGGTTTGTACTCAAGTATGTTCGCTAAGCGATTAAAAGAAAATCGGGGACATGGTCATGGAGTAGCGATTTTAACTAAGTTCGCTCTCCAACTAAGGAAGGCTCTAAAAGTTTATAGCTAAAGGTTACTACTTACACGCACAGGGAGTGATATTCTTTAAATTAACTGTACCAATGTTTTATTATTATATAAGATTAGACCTCTCATTTTTTAAGAATTTATTTTTGAAATTTTTAAAGTTACCCTTTAATTTTGAAGATTTTATATTTTTATATCTTTAAGTTTTTACACTTTGTTTAAGATTTTACCTAACCGTTAACTATTATTCTTATTATTATTTCAAATAAATGTTTATATGTAAAACACTCGGTATTTGGTGTAATTCATGAAATTGTAAGGAGTGTAAGGATTTTAATCAGTAATCTAGTTTAATCGTAAAACGATTATATTACTTTTACTAGTGATCATAAACAAAAGAAACCCTTTTAATTTTTAAGCATACTGTTAAGTGTATAGGTATTAACTCAACTAAATTGAAAACTGAATTTTTCATATTACAGCTAAAATTTTAAATATATCATCTACATTTAACTTGATGTATTCTTCATGTAATAAATATGAACTTGTATTCATCTTAGACTATAATCTTAATAATATCAAGATATAAATTATCTACACGTTCTAGTATTTTAAGGTTGTGCCAACAACTTCAGTATTATGAATAGACTTAATAAAGTGTATTACTATATTTTAAGGGATGATGTAAAACCTTCAGTATATGGGTTAACTCATGTCATGAAATTGTAACTATTATGCAAAATTTTCAAATTTAATCGTAAAACGATTTCATTACTTTTAATCTAGTCATCATAAGCAAAAAACCTTTTAATTTTTAAGCACACTATCAAAGTATATAACTAAGAATTAACTGAAATAGTCCATGTCACAGCATACATTTTAAATGTGTCAATGTCTATATTTAACTTGATGTTTTCTTCATATTGGTATATGAACTTGTAATCTCAGTAGAAAGTAATATATCAAGTAATAAAAAACCTCTGTGTTTTATTAGTCTTTTTAAATATTGTTAAAAAGACTAAAGTTACACTACTGTGATGGTTATATACTCATTACTCATATGTAGACAATGCAGCTTGGTGACCCAGACTATGACTGTCTAATGAGGTGATTTTTGAAGCCCCACTTAAAGGACCCGATGTCATAGTGCGATTTTACTACTTTAGTTTTAGGGACGAGATAATTGTCAGTTAATAAATCGGGGGTAGCCCTATACTGAAAAGTAGATTAGATGCTACAAAGCTGCCGCTAATTGTTTATAACTGAGCCATTACAGCGATCAGCTCGTTTGTCAAAGATCTGGGCTCATGGATTGATTCGAGCCTCACTCGGAAACTACACTGAGAACGTAAGTCACAAAATTATTGGAATCCTGCTATCACTAGGTGGGCTTAGGAACTGCTTTCCACCTACCACCGAGTTAATGCTTCTACAGTCTCAGATCTTTCCATCATCATCGATTATAGTGATGTACCTATACTACCTCATCCTGAATTCACATTACTCAAGAAACTTGACCAACCTCTTAATAATATTCTTCTATTCCTGTCCTACGAACACTTCTCTTGTTAATTCTGCATTTTCTGTCGAATTTGTTCTATTGTAACGCGCTCCCATTTGAGATCAGGAAATCAACTAACCATGATATTTATATCCAAAATCAGAATTTTACAAGAGACCGCTGACGGAAATATCTTGGCACTCTTACCATTATCTTTTTCACAAGCTTTTATCCTATCAAATCAGCTCATCATATTGTTGTCTGTGGTATTTCCAGACCGATTGGAACTATATGCCTTCAAGAAAAATCGTTTTCTGTTAAAGCACTCGTGACTGGCACTTGCCACTTCACCACGACGTCACTTCCATCAATCAGGTGACCTCTCTATTCGTTTGTACCTTTTGAAGACTTTTCCGATAGGTTCTGTATTTCTTTAACTATTCAAGGATAGTTATCGTGACAAATTAAATCTTATATTTTAGAAATAATAAAACAAACAAAACATGATACTGATAAATAATGGAATTAAAATACATAGTTTACAATGTGACTTGAGATGAGTTAATTAAAAGTATTAATTAGCCATTGACGATACTTACATTAAATCCTTTACACGTCAATTTAGAGAGTTTCATCTCATTATCAAGTAACCATTAGAGGGTGTTTTGATGGAATATACACGCAACCAACAACTAAGAGATCGCTTCCTTAGTAATAAGTTGATGGATGTTGGAAGATGTAACAGCATCCTGGTCAGTCCTTTGACAGATACAGTTAAAGCTTTTTATGCTGAATATTTATGTAAAATTAAAAGTGGCTATGATGGAGCGACATAGTCAAAATTGTGGCTAAGCTCCGAAAAAACCAAGTAACCACTGCGGACTCGTAGTTACACCAGAACTATGCATGCAACTGCACCTATTTAAGGCATCCGTCATTTCCTTCTACAGTTCTTGAGAACCTCTATCCTTCCTCAAGACAAATAAATGTTGAACAAAAACGTAAAAAAGATCTAAGATTTTGTTAATTTAAAGCCATGTAATTGGTTCAAGTCGGTCTTACCTCCACAAGAGCTTGTGCAGTACTGAATTGTAACTGCTACAAGACACCGGTGGCTAGGGCATCAAAAATGGGAACCGTCTTAATGTGGCACTCCTAACAGACCGTGTCAAGAAGAACTGTCTTCTATATCAGAATTTTGATACAAACTTCTAACATAAGATTCTTTTGAGGAGTTGGTGGTAGCTCTAGACTAATCCATGAGCAGATAGAACTTTCAGAACAACGATCATAGAATTCACATTTCACATATCGACAACCTAATGAGAAAAATCCAAATATCTATTTATTTGTCTGTGCCTATCCAATAAGAATACAAAAGTTGACTCTTTAATGTAAATATGTTTATAGGGACGTAATAAACTATTTACAATAATCAACGAATTTTAGAAAAAAGTAAGTTACTTATAGACATAAATATTAGATTTTGAACAACTTTATTTGATAACAGCATCAACAATAGATACAAAATAAAAGACCTTATACCTAATAAAACAAAATAATAATATAAAAAGATATATTGAAACTAATAGTCAGTTTTATGTAAGTAGGTTGAGTATATAACATATAAACTTAATATACTGTTAACTATCTTCGGTAACAATTGCATTTCAAGGATTTTAAAGCTTGAGTTTATTTACTTTAACCATGTTGTGTCCAGTTTCAGCCGTGCGAGTATGCAGTAACCCGCCGGCATTGTTTGTAGGAGACCTAATACTGCGTATGCTATTGTCACGTCACTGACAGTAGAACAGTGATATAATATTAAATAAAAATATAACGAACATTTTCTGACTAACCGGTTGTTTTAATAATATTATTGTGTAGTAGAAGTTATTCTCACCAACTAAACGGTGTGCTTTTGTCAGAAAATATTACAGTGACACAAGGGAAATGAGCTACAAGTTTTTAATTGTTGAGGTAAACATCGAAAAAATAGTAGAAATCAAATTTAATTTAGCCAGGTTGAATGGTCACATTAACAGAGGAATTCTCCATAATAGAAGTTTCTAACTTATCCAGGTTGCACTGTATTTATTTATATACTAGAGAGATCTATATACTAGACAAAATACACAAAACGTTACTATATTACTAAATAATTAAGAAATATTTATCATAATGTTTAATTTCAATTATAATTTCGAATAGGTCAGAAGGCTTCCTTACAAATAACGTAACTTGTACTTAATTGCTTTGCCCAGTGAATATTGAACACAGCTGTCATTTCTTTTACACAAATAGTCAATTCGCATTAAGAAAATAGTGACGCTTCAATCAAGCCAATAATGATAGTAGCCTATAACCAGTAGTAAACTGCGCTACTTTTTATTAAAGCTTACTTAACAATGCATTAATCATTCAAATTTTATATAAGACATGGTGATACTTGTTTAGTCTTTTCAGTTCATTAATTTTCGGGCCGCGGTCGGGCTTTTTGATTTTATAACTGAACGACACGTCTTTATTTTCTTAACGCAAGCGATTTGCAATACATTAACTCATTTTTCATCTTTATTTTATTGAAAAAACTTGTTGCTAACTAAACGTGAAGAATGTAAAACGTTATTCTGAAATCAGAAGTCAGTCAAAAATTAACTACGTTAGATATAGCAGTCTGAAGATGAGCGGAACAGACTGATAATGGCACTCTAAATGTGCGTATTCTTGTTAAAGACAAGTAAGAAACATCTTAAAGCAACCCTGTTATATAAGAGGTATAACAATCACACTATCGACTCTTATGAACGTTGCTGGCCCTACAATACCAGGGATTCGAAGAGAGGCAAATAGGTCACAGTTTTGATAAATTTCAAAATAATCTAGTAGAAGAGCTAAATATGGAAAAACTCAACAATTCCTGCTGTGCTCTGCAATATTATTGCTTGTAACAAAGTAAATAAAACTCCTACATCTCACTCATGTGTTACAACCTCTGGACATTAAATTTTTTGACCTATGAAGACAAGGCTGCTACCTCTTGCAATAGCCTTAATATACAAACCACCAAAAAGTCGGTCGAATTTTTAAGGTTCTCAGTACACAATTACTAGATAAAGAGTGATTGATAACCAAGACGAATTTAGCAGCCAAAGAAAATGATCAACTATAAACGTAAGTTCCGCTCAAGTTCTATAAGGTAAATATAGAAGAATAGATAGATACGGAACCAGCATATCTACCTATTCTTCCATACAAGAGAAGTCGAAATAAAATGAAAAAACTGCAATCTAGGGAAGATATTGTTTTCTATTTTAGCTTATCAATAATATTATTTATATATAAAATGTGTTGACAATCTTTCTTCTCATAAAGATTTAATTTATGGTTTTCGTTTTTCTTAATATTTTATTTTATATCAGTACTAAAATCTCATTATACCATTCTGCATGTGACCAATTTTGCTAGAAAGACAACATTTCAATTTTTTATTTGAAAGTAAGCGCAGTTAATATTGTACATTATGACAAAAAATTAATATGTTATTCATAAAACATTTCTGATAGTTAAGTAAAGTGAGTAATTCTTATAATTTAAGCTAAACTATTTCAGCTAGGCGAGCAGTAAACATGAATTGAGTGGACAGAAACAAATCAGAAGATTTATAATTAATTTGCGATAGTTTTACTCTTCAATGTGAATTAACGTCGTGTTTTCAACGAATATTGTGTCCGCTTTGCGTATCTCGGAAGGTGGTAGGCAGAAAGGTGGCGGATGGGACCAAAAACCATTCTCTGTGCACACTATGGATGACTCTCCGACGACCTCATATCCGTCTTTACAGGTGTATATCATTAGATCTCCCACTGGGTACTTGCCGTGTTTGATAGAAGACTCTGATAGTAAACGTCCATTGTCAGGAATGATCGGGTCAGGGCAGTATATTGCTGTTGACAATAATGTTGTAAGATAAATAATAGCTTGAAGATATAGGGACACACTACTGACTATTCTAAAAAACTTAGTAATTATCGTACGAATAGTTACTACTTTTGTCCGCAGCTCCGTCCGCGTATATGTCGAGTGTCGCAGTCAAGAGTAGGCAATGTCCTTTCTCGAGAATAAAAGTATCTCCATCCGACATTTCATTGAAATTAGTGCAGCGGTTTAGCCGTAAAAGTGAGAGCTAAAGGCGGAGTTACTTTCGAATTCATATTATTATGGATCTACAATTAAACACACAACTACCTAACACACTTGATTGAATCTAGTACGTTTGTTTTGTTACAAGTCTCATTCAATTTAACCTTGTTATTAATGTTTAGGTATTTTATTAATAAATTAAATTTGCTCTTAACATTATAATTGTAACAATAGATGTTATATTTCTCTATGCCTAATTAGCTTTTGTCCAAAGGTCCATCCTTGTATATTTAGGTTATTGCGGTAAATATAGTGAAACTGTAATAAAAAAATGGTGTATTTATGATTTTGGTTTCAACCATTAAACATTTTAAATTATTTTTATGAAACATATCTAAATCACCCGGTTGTGTGGTAGAAGTTTATTAGATAAAATAATTTAATAGGTTATGAAACATCTGTTTTAATTTTTTTTTCATATTTCAAACATTTTCTAACACTAGCAGTAATTTAGGTATAATATTTACTATAGAATTAACACTTTAACATGGAAATCCCTTCGGATACAACCCAACAGTTAAGACGGACTCGAACCAACTCCAACAACCAAGTCGGGTATCAGTAGCCGGGAAAGCAAGTTTGTCCTACAAAGGAAATCTTTGGTAGCCCCACGCAACTAACACTTGATGACACATGATTTAGACTTACGTATGCAATGTGGCGCTTCCCCGGACCATGTGCCGTCCATCTCACACTCCAGACCGGGTGGTCCAATAAGACGATATCCCCACGCACATTGGAACACAGCCCGCCCACCGAAGGAAGAGTTATACTCCACCACACTGAGGTGGGGACCCAACGTCTTTAATGTAGGGCAGAGTGTTTCCTCGCATGTCGGTGGCAAAGCTGACCACTGACCTGGAATTATATGAGATAAAAACAGATTTACTACGTAGAAAGTATGAACCGAATGGAAATGACTTAGTCTAATCAAAATCGTAGGAGCGATGTTGATGTTGTGTCGTTATATAATTTCTGTTTAATATGTCTGTCTGGAATCCGTGTGTGATAAATGTAATCGTCAATATTGTCCTCATCTTAGGAGGTTTTGATTAATAACTAGACATATACACATAATGATATATAAAATACATATTACATAACATTCTAAACCATCAAAAAGGATATAAATTCAAATTTAAAAATATAAAAATAGTAGAACACAAACTTCGCGTACATAGACCATGACACCGGTGGTTAGGGTTTAAAAACACAGGCAGAAACCTCCAACTCTACGAAAAACTCAAAGAAAAATTGTTCTGAAGAAAAGATCTGTACCAAACCGTTGATCAAGTCTTTTAACGCTAGCCACTTATGGTGTTGGTAGAATTGCTGGGCGATCAACTAACAATCAGATAAGTCCGACTATCGAAACAATGATTACCAAATCCACGTATTCACAAATTCGTGAGATAAATCTTTCACGAAATTCTCGTCATGAGGAAGGGTGATATCCACAATTATTGCGCGATGGTCTAACCGATTTATCAAGTCAATATTAGAGCTAGTTACACTCCGTATTCTAATTCATCACCACCCGAAACGGAATTGAATCGTACTTATAGGTTTCATTCGCGGGAGAGCCAGGTTTCGACACAAATATTATACGGCTAATAAAGTGGCCTTTCAAAAAGAGCTTTTTGGGCTTGAGCTTATGAAGGACCCGCAAAGGAGTTCTCAAACAAGTTTGTGTAAAGGACAGTGATATAAAATATATTTATAGCGAAGGAGTTGTTGTTTGTAAAAAGAAGAGTTACCTGTGCCCATACAGGTGAGTATCGCGGAACCATTGAGGTGGAATCCTGGTTGGCAGCTGAAGTGAGCGGAGTTCCCAAGACGTGTTCCTTGTGTGAATTGACGGATGCGCGTAGAAGATACGATTATAGGCGGACATACTATGTCTGAAAATACAAGAAAAATTTTCATGCATTGCGAAGTATTTACTTCGACATATGGTTGAAGCATTTCATTAGTCTGGGAGTTCTAGTTTAGAGAACATGAAATGATTTATTAAATAAAATGAAATCCGACTGCGTCAATATCACATATAAAAACATATAAGTTATATATATATTCGTAATCACCCTTATTTATTTTATTTTGAAACCGCACTCCATGTATTATGAAAATATTTTTTTATATTACTTTTTGGCTCCAAAAATCCTTAATATTGTTTTTTTTTTTGACCATACCAAGTATCACTCTCACGAATAAGACGAATCTATGGACATTACTCACATAAAAGCACTATGAGCCGTTTAGGCTCTACGGCGTGCCAAAGAAATATACAAACATACATACACTCGAAAAACATAAACCTCCTTCATTCGCACTTTGGTGGGGTGTTAGCTATAAAGAAGTGATTGAGCCATATTTTTATGAAAAGGGTATCAAAACATCGGCACAACTGTATCAAGATACTTTTCATGAGAAGGTAGTTACTTATCATCGTGTTATAGTCACAATTATTATCATTTGGCAAAAAAATAATATTGAATATGTACCTATATAATATATATCATTTTTTCTATTTTCAATCAGAGAGGCAGTCATTGTGTTGAAAAGGGAGTATAATAAGCGAGGTCTATATAATTTGAGTAATGCATATACGTACGCAATGCTGTATCAGAAGTAACATATTAAATGTGATAACTTTATGACTCGCTAGTTTATTGCCAGACAACTACAGTACAGACGACTATTACTTTTGTGGCGACTTCCACATACAGCGCAACAACATAAAAATATAGGACAGCGCCATCTACCGAAGAAACATTAAACTACGGAGCAACGAAGAAAACTAAGAAACTACCAATCCTAAATCGCGCAATAGATGGCCCGTTCCTCCACACTTTAATCATCTTTAATATGGCACCAACATGAAGAATTCTTAATAGGTCACCAGAGTAAAATGTTTAAGATTGTATGATACCCATAATCGCAGCTAGTTAGTATTTAGTGGGTTAGTAACATAAGACTCACTAACAACTTTAATGATCACGGTGTTGGTGTGTCCGCCTTGGGACGTGCACGTGTATTGGTCGCTATGACGCACCGACATCTTGTTCAACGTTAGCCTGTAATGCGTCTCTTTCTCGCCTTCCTCTGTGGACCACGCTGTAAGGCAAAGAAAGTATGTATATTAATAACAAAGCATATCAATTTATTTAAAGTGACTTTAATAAAAAGATGTATAAAAGCAGAAGAAGTCGGTCATTTCGGGACTGCCTCTGTGGCGTAGTGGTAGCGAATGCGACTGCTGTGCAAGAGGTCTCGGGTTCGATTCCTGAGTCGGAACAAATGTTTGTATGATCTGCAAATGTTTGTTTCGGAGTTTGGTATGTATAATATGTATGTATTTACAAAACAAAAGTATATAAGTATTAATATCAGTTGTCTAGTACCCATAGTACAAGCTCTGCTTAGTTTGGGACTAGATGGCGTTGTGTGTTAAAATGTCTGAACATATATATATTTATTTATGAACCGAATTTGAAATTTGTTACGAGTATATATTTGTCACGTAAAAAATAATTCCGCCCCTAAAGATAAAATTGAAGAATGAAGAATTCAATTCAAATATCTTAACAGCAAGCAAAGTAAACACATCAGTTGTCTAATACACCCATAGTACATGCTCTGCTCAGTTTGGGACTAGATGGCGACGTGTGTTAAAATGTCCGAAAATATTTATTTATTTTATATAGGCGTCGCAACGGTGCTTCTATTAGCATTAGTTATAAAGTACAATGCAAAATTGAATAAAATATGGGAATCAAGAATTGAAACTAGCCCTCCTAAGTTTGTCACTTTGCCAGCTTCATACATATTATTGCTCACGTGTATACGTGTCTACAACGATGGATTAAGTTTTATAATAAACAACCAACTGCTTATGATAACATCTTAACGGTTGATTTCACTTAAAATTAATCAAAAACGATAGCAACTCACTTTCCGTAACATAACCGCAAGTACCGAGTATATCCAAGCATCAATTTTCTTATATTTAACACAAAAACCCACTTTCTAATGTTATATGTTAGCATTGACTTGCTTTTATTAAACGCAAGCACAGATTTTCTAATATTATATGCTAGCACCAACTTTCTAATTTTATATACAATCATCGACTTTCTTATATTATCCGCAAGCACAGATTTTCGAATATTATATGCAAGCATCGACTTTCTTATTTTACTTCACTGAGCACTTCAATAACAGACGAAAAAATTGATGAAGTGAAGAAAATGGCATTGACCAATAATCGAATCACCGTTAGAGTAATTGCCGAGGACCTAGGCATATTGATTGGCTCGTGCCATTCGATTTTAATCGATAATTTGGGCATGAGACGGGTCGCCGCAAAATTCGTACCAAAATTGCTCAATTTCAATCAAAAACAGCATCGCATCAACGTTGCTAATGAGATTGCAATCTGTCCGCGAATTTTTCTTGTTCCTGTGACTATTTTACGTATATGCAACCATCGACTTTTCTTATATTATACGCAAGCACAGATTTTATAATATTACACGCAAGCATCGACTTTCTAATTTTATATGCGAGCACCGATTTTTTTTATACTAGACGCAAAAACCGACTTCCTTTTATAGCTCTCTTATCTTTTACACAAGCACCCACTTCCTTTTATTAAACGCAAGCACTGAATTCCTTGTATAATATGCATGCACCGACTTTCTTATATTATACGCTAACTGAGACATCTCTATAGTAAACGCAAACTGGCTTCATTATAATTTACGCAAGCACTAACTTTCTTATATCTAAATAACCTTTCATACGTGACATAATAAAATGACAATTCCGCGCATCCGTGAATCCCAGTACAGGACTCGTCACAGATAGGGTAGTTTTTNTTAAGTAAGTTAGTATTATGAGGTAATTACGGTTCCGAAGTCGAAGGCCTGTCAAGGAGACGACCGCCACCACGTTGCCCACCTCGCGTTCGTATGGCGCTACAGGTTGCCATGCTGCCACGTGATCGCATACCACGCACACCACGACCACCACGTCCACCACGGCCACCACGTCCACCACGGCCACCACGACCACTACTAGCACGCCCACGAGCTTCACCATAGTTGTTAGTACTATTTCATGCAAGACAAAGTCAACTTTAAAAAGACTGTGTGTGCAAAATAAATACTTTTGAAGTTAAATCACTGTTAATATGGTTAAACACACACAACGCACTAAGTGCAAAAAGCTACCAATCCAATCAAAATGTAAAGAATATACAAAAAAACAATAGATTATTTATTTTCTTTCTATCTTTATAATTAGTGTATTTTTAAGTAATTAAGTTAAGTAAGTAAGTTAGTTAATACTGTAAATATATGTAAATTTTATATGTTGTAGTAAAATGTTTATATGGAAAAAAAATTAAAATTATTAAATAAATAAATTTTATAAAATAAAATAAAATTAATGTACAAGTTTGCTAACCCTAGACCAATGTTTAGGTTGAACCAATTCATATATTTTTTTATTATCTTTGTAATTAAGCCAATGCCAAAAAATCCAATCACTTGTATAAAATTTACAAAAACAACTAAACAAGAAAACAACAAAAAAATCTTTTAAAAAAAAAACAAAATTCAAAACCGTTATCCATACTATTCCAACCAGCTAAATCAGCAGCCATTTTGTTAAATAAAACGTATTGTGACGGATCCCAGTACAGGACTTTGAGTGCGTTCATATCTTTGAGGTTGAAAATTTCGCGATTGTGATTAAATACACGTAAACTGTAATAATTAGATAGAAGTTCATTAAAGTAATGAGCAGAATTATACATATTCGTTTAGGTTATAATAAGTTTTCTAGCAAATATCGTAAAATGAAATCCATCTACAAATTCGTAAAATGGCTTGACTGTGGCTTCAAATGTTGTTTTTGATATAAAATGTGAAGAATTTAATCATATTAGTTAATAAAATGAAATATTACTTACTGTTCCATGATTTTATTGCTGAATAACAGTATAAAATGTGAAACTGAGCACAAACACAATAGTTCTTTCGCGGCAATCACAGACTGTCTCGATCACAGATTAAAACAAAAAAAAGTCAACTTTTTTGTACCACAGACTTCCCAAATTCTATGTGAGAGGAGACCCTGTTCTTTCGTGAACAATTCGTAATACGTGGGAAAGGGATAGGAGCTTTAGGACGCAATTTAATAAGCATTTAAACAAACATCTGTGCCGCGTCCTGTGACAGGATGCATCACGTTGCGCGATTATTGACGTGTCCTGCTACAGGACTCGTCACGTACGAAAGGATAAATAAATATTTCCGACATCTAACACACAACGCCATCTAATCCCAAACTAAGCAGAGCTTGTGTTATGGGTACTAGACAACTGATATAATACTTATATACTTTTTTTTTGTAAGTACATACATATCATACATAGAAAATACCTAAACTCCGAAACAAATATTTGCGGATCATACAAACATTTCATCCGACCCGGGAATCGAACCGAGACACCAGGAACAGCAGTCGCATACGCTACCGCTGGGCCACCGAGGCAGTCATCTGACTAACAGTCGCTAAGAATAAATGGAAGAAGTAGAAGACAAAATTTGTTATGAGGTATATAAATATAATATAAAATAATATATATTTATAAAAATGTGCCTATTCTTACGAGGTATAATTACGGTTTTGGTCGGTTCGAGTCCTACATAAACAACAGTGTGTGGTATTAGAGAGGATTGATTACCGCACACACAGAATAATGAGTAACTATTTAACTTTTTAGAATCCCTTGTGAACATTTTTCGGACTTTTCTCTTAAAAAAACCTGGAGAACTAACTCTGAGAAAGTTTTTAAAACTCTTTAAAAGTCTTTTTCTGAAAAAAATGCCGAAAATTTTCCACAAGGGATCGCTTTAATTTTATGAAGATTTTTTTTCATATAGCTTATTCACCAGCGCCAGCGTATTTATTTATGGGCTTCAAATATTAACTTTCAACTTTTAAATTAATAGGTTATAGTTAAAATGATAAAGCTTAAGAATATAAAATGTTTCTACGAAAAACGAGTTTTTCTTCAGTCATTCAGTCACTGTATAGTCCATAAAAGCGAAGTGATTGACTGCCACTGTGGAGCAGTGGTAGTGTATACGACTGCTGTGCTTGAGGTCTCGGGTTCGTTTCCCGGGTGTTCCAAGTGTTTGTATGTATGATCTGCAAACATTAGTTTTGGCGTTCGGGTGTTTTCAACGTATAATGTTTTCTCTGTATAATATGAATGTTTTTACAAATATATATATATATATCAGTTGTCTAGTCTACTCATAACACAAGACACACACACACTCTGCTTAACTTGGGACTGTTCATTTAATTTTATTAGTTTTTAATGGCAGCTGGCTACATCAAAATCAGGGTATAAGTCAAAAACGCAGTGTCGCCTCGCATAGCAGCCGTACTTGCTAGTACAGCAACAAGAAAAAAAGCCCCGATCTCATTTTTTTCAACACCTCATTACACAGAAATAGACAGAAAGAGAGACCTGAAGAATTAATTAAAAAATGTATGAGATAAATACGAAAATTCCCCGCCAGACTTTTTTCTACACATACTTAAAACAAAATTAAATAAAATTATTATAACGCAATATTTCTTAAATAGAAGGATCACTTTTCTTCGAACTTTATATTAGCTAGGCAGACTAATATTCATAGAGCCTTATCGCCCGTATTGTTTACAAATTGTGGTTTTACTGTGGTTTGTACGAAAAGCGTTGTTTTTACTATTTTCCTCTAAATTTTACTTTTTTTACTGCAACAAACCTTCCATGTCCTTTAAAGACATAAAATCAAAAATTGGTACAGTCGTACTCGTGTTTTGCGCTTAGCGACATATATACCTATTAGTTTTAACTTAAATAGATGTAAGATGTATTACCAGAACTATGTTGTCCCAAGGCTTGCGTCCAGCTCCACTCTGGTTCACCGAGGGCCCGTGGCGTAACACAATCTAGTCCGATCGTGCTCTCCGGGAACACGTAGAGATCACCGGTAGGCTCAACCACTGCTGATCCACTTATAATAGTGTATTGTATCGTTGGCGGTGCATCACCTGATAACCATAATATTTCCACTATAGAAAAATAAATACAAACACTATACAACGGCAAACAAAGAAACTGTTCGCTTTCTTTTAAAAAAAAAAACAACAACCCATAATGTCCCACTGCTGGGCTCGGGTCTCCTCTCAGGAGAGGGTTAAGGCCATACGTCCCCACGCTGGCCAAGTGCGGGTTGGGGACTGGCAAGAATACGTTGTGGCTACGTAAATCATGCCGTTGGATGTTTTTAAGCCGCCCGAAGGCCTCCAACTAAAATTCACGACTGTTATCGTATGATAATAACCGGGACCGACTGCTTAACGTGACCTCCGAATCACGGAGACGCTCATGGTAACATGCCACCAGCGGTCACCCATCCAGGTACTGACCGCGCCATCGTTGCTTACCCTCGATGATTGTTTCTAATCACCGAGTGCAACTAGGCTATGAGCGCCTTTCTTTTAAGCAGTATCTATTTTAAATAGGAGATAATAGGTACTGAGAAAATGAAATGTAAAGTCCAATCTATTGAGTGTCCCAATGTTTTGAGAAAAACAACAAAAATACTTAATATCTGTGCGACCTTGTTTTTCGACCTCCTTTAAGCACAATGGGTCAGTTGGACGGTTATAGTTCAGTATTTTTATAGAGAATAGTCACCAAAGTTAAGAAAAATCTAGTCATTTTTGTGTTAGAGCTCAGTCAAGCCAAAGTCATTGGAAATGGATAGTATATAAGATATTTCAAATGTCAAATAAATAAATAAATATTTCGGACATCTAACACACAACGCCATCTAGTCCCAAACTAAGCAAAGCTTGTACTATGGGTACTAGACAACTGATGTTATTACATATATACTTTTTTTTTTGTAAATATATACATATTATACCTAGAAAACATCCAAACTCCGAAACAAATATTCGCAGATCATACAAACATTTAGTCCGACCGAGGATTCGAACCCGAGACCTCATGGACAGCAGTCGCGTAAGCTACCACTGCGCCACCGAGGCAGTCAAAATATCTTACATTCGGTGTATGAATTATATAAGGAACGATATTGTAACTCAAGACTAAAACATAAAATATATATGGTGTGTAAAGCACTTTACAAACAATTTAAATTCGTCACCTGTAAAGTTGGTGACAATCGTGGTCGGTACACACTCGGGCCACTTTGGTATCCACTCCCCGTTTTCACAATGCACCATATTGTCACCTTTCATCTTGTACAAGCCGAAGTGCTTACAACGGGACGTTATTACCGAACCATGCGGGAAATGAGTGTCTTTCTGAAAATTATAAGAACATTATTTATATTATTTGCAATATTTTTGTTATATACGTAAAGACATTTTTGTTTTCTCGTACTTAAATACCGCACACCAGCTTAGAATGAACCTGTCCATCCAAAGATTGCCTGGAAGAAATTGCTATGAGCAATAATACCACCCTTTGTACGTCACATATTTCTTTTTAACAAAATATTAATGAAAATACTTATATCAATATGTTATTCTCCAACAAAGAGACTTAATACATTAAAGTTAAGGTATGGAATAAAAACAGACGCTGACAGATGAGCTCAACTACAAAAAATTCTTGTGGTTTTTTCATGTAAGGAATATTATTAACAATAAATATGAATGTTACATATAATATTGTAGGTATCACAAAATAAATAATATAAATTTAAATTACAATTGTTAAGTTGAGGTAAAAAAATACTTACTAATTTTCATGTTTTAAAATATGTAGACAAAGAAATTATTAAAAAATAAAAGTGTACTGGCCCGTGGCAGGTATGCCTGATGCATTAATATTTTGTTTTTTATAATAATATCAAGCCTTGGGACAACATAGTTCTGGTAATACATCTTACATCTATTTAATTTTAATTATCCAGTCCCCAATCCGCACTTGGCCAGCGTGGGGATGTATGGCCTTAACCCTCTCCTGAGAGGAGACCCGAGCCCAGCAGTGGGACATTATGGGTTGTTGATTTGATTTGATTTTAATAATATCAAAATCATACTCACGTCTATAGACGAATTCTTGAAAGATATTGCCAACAATGGATGATCGTTTCGATACAAACATTCCCGTAATATAGGTTGAAATCGGCCATCTGTAAACATAGGTTTTTTCGTATTATAAACTGTAAACCATGGTGTCAGTGAGTTCACATGGAGTGGAATGAAGGTAAAACTGCTGCTATTCGCCAAATTCTCCAGGGTGAGCTACTCCGCCGTATTTCTGCCATTGACTGCCTCGGTGGCGCAGTGGTAGCGTACGCGGCTTCTGTTCATGAGGTCTCGGGTTCGAAACCTGGGTCGGACCAAATGTTTTTATGATCTGCAAATATTTGTTTCGGAGTTTGGGTGTTTTCTATGTATAATATGTATGTATTTACAAAAAAAGTATTTATGTATTCATATCAGTTATTTAGTACCCATAATACAAGCTCTGCTTAGTTTGGGACTAGATGGTGTGTTCGATGTCAGAAATATTTAGAAAAATATTATTCACCTTATTTCTGCCATGGTATGAATCATGGTTCAATTTACGAGTATGTTTAAATGAAGCTTGAACTGAACATTATTAAAAGATAGTAGAATCATTTTTTTCACATTGAGATATAAAACAATTCAGTTTTTAAAACTGAAAGTACAAAAAACCCCTCTAAATCCTTTCAGAGCTTGTGTAGGCAGTCTTAAATTCTCTTCAGAAATGTCTATCAGGTATTTTTGGCGACGCCAATTAGTATACTAGGGAAATATATTTCCTTGCTGGTGCTGTCTAGTCATTTTCAAATACCTAATGGGAACAAAGCTTAAATTTATGTTTCATTGTTCTTATTTGTATTTAACTAGTTATGAAGTGACCTTGCCACTATTAAATAAAATTTATAATATTAATTTCCCAAATTTAAGGCAGGAAAAGTGCTTAAAAACGAAATACATGAATATTGTTAAAATACTCAAGTGCTAATGTACGATAACTATGTAAACGTAGATATACACATCTCACTTCCTCAATTCATAGTTTTGTGTTTTCATGGACATGAATATAATAAGTTGTTTGGTTAAAATTTTATATATTTTGCAAATTATTTATTGTTATAATTTCATTACTAATGCTACATTTTATACAAGACTTTTTTTTATATATATATTTAAGCTGCCCAAATGACTCTGCCTTGCCTGATGGAAAGCATGAGCAGAATCCAAGAGTGGTGGTCACCATCCTCAATGCGAAAAAGAACAATGCAGCATGGTGACCCACACTATGGCGGCCTGGGGGGAAAGGGGATGGTGAGGGGGATAGGGGGCGTTGGATTGGGGTATGGGCCTCCGGTATCCTCACTCACTCGATGAAACACAGCGTAAGCGCGTTTCACACCAATTATTAAAATTAAAAAACTTATTCAAGCAGGGCACTTACTCAGGGTGACCTGTTTTAAAATCGATGTGATTTTCGCCCATGACTATCAAATATGTGTATGTAGCACTAGTTTTTGCACGCGTTATGTCGGTTATCGGTAGATAGCTTATGTTCTTCCTAAATGATCAAAGTATTTCTCTGTCAAATTTAATTAATATCGGTGCAGAGTTTACGCGTTAAAGCGTAACTTCCGAATTTATAAGATAAAGACAACTCCTACACTAGGACTATATTTATTTATTTATCTTTTTTTTACCACTTAACACATAGCTAAAAAAAAAAAAAAAAAGAATTACAACATACAAATGTGACAATTGGCGGTCTTATCGCTCATGGCGATCTCTTACAGATAACCTTTATACGGATAATTTGGTGACATTAATAAGGGTACCAATAGTAGGGTGCACGAATCTCAGATCTGTTCAAATGTGAATATTTACAAAAAAAACACCAAATTCAAAATATTCATCATTCATATATAATACACATCTACTCATACTACTCATATACATATACATAAATACATACACA
>PKRV01000899.1:87205-132421 GCA_003709505.1 Hyphantria cunea | reverse complement strand
TATAAACAAGGTATATGATCAAAGATAATAATCCTTCACTAACTTTTTAAATACAAGCAAGGTTCTAGCGTGACGGATTGTTTCAGGTAAATCGTTCCAGAGCCTTACTCTATCTGTAAACTGGGTGAAATGTTTTGGCATTGCTAGTTTCAAATTCTCTGATGATCTCAGGTCCCTACAATGAGTGTTGTGTAAGAACTGAAAGCGTTCTTTAAGATAAGATGGAGTGTGGGGATGAAACAGGATACTGTATAAAAGAGAAAGAATGTGAAGATTATTCTGTGTCACGGAAGACTATATAGAAGAATATGAAACAAAGAAAATCTAGACTATCAACATTAATTTGTGGACGAAACAGTGGTGTCAAATGTGTCGATCAAACGGATTTAAACCCAAACAGATATATACTATGCCATTCATGCAGCTTTTTTTATGTTTGGCCCTGCCAAAATGACTCTACTCTGCCTGATGGGAAGCATAAGCAGAATACAAGAGGTTGGTCACCATACTCACTGCGAATCAGATAATACAACAATGAAGCGTGATGACCCACACTATGGCGGCCTAATCATGCTCACAAAACACGACAGCACGCATGCTTCCCTTTACGTTAATCTTCTGTGCAAGGGTAATACCGCCCCGGTCGAGCTGGCCCGTTCGTGCTGAGATCAGCGTGTCTCCACTATCTTTTATTATATTTTATCATCATCAGCCTACCGCAGTTCACTGCTGGAGATAGACCTCTCCGTTGCTTACGCATGGAGGGTTTTGTCCATAATCACCATGCTGGTCAGGCGGGTTGGTGATCGCAAGGCGTAGCTTGTTGCACCGGTGACGCTGCTGCCCGTCACCGTCCCATTGTATTTAGTTACACCTGTTGGGATGGATATATCACATGTACTACCGGAACCGGTTGCGTTACACGGTGCCGTTCTCGAAGTTGTTCAAAAATATGTATACCTCTGGCAGACTTTGCAGTTAGGTAGAAACAACTTTGGACGAGGTGAACAGAAGATTCCAGCTGGGTTGGGCAGAGTTTGGGCTTTGTCGGGTCTTCTCATTGGCGATCCCACAGTGCCTAAAGACGAAAGTATTCAATGCGTGCGTCCTACCCGTAATGACATACGGAGCCGAAACATTGACACTTACAGTACGACTGGTCCATAAGTTTAAAGTCGCTCAGCGTGCTATGGAAAGGGCTATGCACAGCGTTTCTCTNCGAAAGTATTCAATGCGTGCGTCCTACCCGTAATGACATACGGAGCCGAAACATTGACACTTACAGTACGACTGGTCCATAAGTTTAAAGTCGCTCAGCGTGCTATGGAAAGGGCTATGCACAGCGTTTCTCTAAGGGATCGTATCAACAACGAGGTGATCCGACAAAGAACCAGGGTCATCGACATAGCCCATAGGATTAGCAAGCTGAAGTGGCAATGGGCTGGCCACATTTGCCGAAGAACCGATAACCGTTGGGGTAAACGAGTTCTTGAGAGGAGACCGTGTCTCGGCAAACGTAGTGTAGGACGTACACAGGCCCGGTGGAGTGATAATTTGCGCAAGACGGCTGGCAGGAGCTGGATGCGAGAAGCCATAGATCGAACAGCAGTGGACTGCAATAGGCTGATGATGATGATGAAGGATGAATATACCGCCATTGGTTGGTCGCCAGAGGCTCGTTCGTCATTCAGGAGGATGCATGGCGTGCAGGCGAGATTGGCTGGGAGCGAAAGATTGTTTTTCGCTCCCTTACACACCCAAATAGTTAATATATAAAGTTTATATATTCATGAAAGTAAATGATATGTAATGTAATGTGATTGTTTCAGTAAATAGGTAGATTATTTCCTCATAATGACAACTAAAACTTACCTGGGGTACTAGAACACAGTGGGCCTACCCAGTTGCCATCAATACATTTAATCTTACATATGAGCCTCTCGTTTAGAGGTCCTATCAGACCGGGGAACTTTACCTGAAAATAAAATACAGTATTTACTATCGATAGTAATATTATCCAAATATTATTCTTAAGTAACTCAGTCTATAACACTTTTAAGATACAACCGCTGGCCTGATTTCAATTAAATATGCTATTGTGATACTTTGCTTCTTGAGGAAAGGACATAGGCTATTTTTACTGCCAAAACTGACACACAGGTAGGCGGAGCCGCGGGCAAAAGCTAGTATAAGTTATAAAAAAAACAGTCTTAAATTTTTAATTCACAATGGATTTACTTGATAGCATCAGTTAAAATGCAGTAAAACAAAGATAGCCTTCATACTATATTGAACCCAGGTTTCAACTATTAACCTCTAGAGATTGAAACCTATATACAAAATAGTATCCTGTATAACAAGAATGGAATCTATTGATTCAATGACATTGCCATTATTGAGTGTTCAAAGGTCTTTTATACGGTACTATTATATGTGTACATAATATATTTCATACATTTATTTTCATTATTCAAGACAAATAGGGAAATTAAAACAGAAAAGACCTTTGAACACTCAATAATTGAGTGTTCAAAGGTCTTTTATATGGTACTATTATATGTGAACATAATATATTTCATACATTTATTTTCATTATTAAAGACAAATAGGGAAATTAAAACAGAATAAGCATATTCTGCTTATTGCAACAGTAGATTTTCTAGCATGGTTTTAAATAATATCACATTATCATGGAGTTAAGTTATACTGAGTCACTAGTTTACGAATTTTAACTTTTTTAATATATCACAGTCTTTACCTAACACATAAAAAAATGAACAACATATGTAATTTCAAACATACCTCAGATATCTTTGAGAAGTCAGATCTAAACCTGGTTACATCCAAATTTGAATCTAAGCTCTTCACATCTGGCAAGGAACATTTGAACTCATCTATGGAATAAAACAAAACTGTATATATTAACGGTAATAACCATACAATAATATATTCTTTACATAACTAGCATAAATAATAACTGCTTGTATTATGTATAAAATAAAACCATCGAAGATTTCATAGACTGCCTGAGTTGGAAGTAGAATTGGGCATCAATCAATGAACAGTTCATACAAACATATTTTTGACAATATTCCTAATATTAATATCAAAAACCTTCACAGAGATGAGAACCTACGCTCAAAGGTTTCTTCACTAATAATTTAATATGCCTGTATGTTACATACGGAACCCCAAAGGGTACCGCCGATGCAGCATATTACCAATCAGTAGCGCATTCGTCCAATATGCCGACGCTGCAGTCTCCGTGCCACCGAACCGACCAGAAACGAGGACAACGACGGCACGAGGCGCCGACGCAGCACTATTTGATCTAATAAATTACAATACTTTTTGACTTTAGAGCATTCCTTGTTCATACTTCGAACAGGATTCACTTAGTTGTAAATTAGTTGTAATTCCTTTTTATTATATTAATTTTAAGTAACTTTGGTTTTTCTTGGAACCTTCGGCTGCAGAGTATGTAATTTGTATGACAAATATGCGACAATGCGACTAATATAGCTAAAACATCTCACCTTGGCTTACTGAGGACATAAAGGAAGTACAGAAAAAGAAAGTTAGGGCTCAAACTAATTATAAAAACACCCAACAGAATCAAACTGGGAAAAATCTGTGCATATTAGAAATCGCAGCAATAAGATGTATAGGAATGCACAGCGCCGACAAATCCACAAATTTGTTGAAGATTGGGACCCAGCTACACTCTGGCAAGTTCTTGTCGTTGGGGATTGGCAAGTTCTTGTTGTTGGGGATTGGCAAGTCACGTCCTAATAATACTTCAAAAGATGTTGATATTGATTCCCAAACCCCATTTCTTTCAAAAAACTGTTTCCTTAATTATTTCCAGTTAGGTTCCCGTCCAGGCCATAGCACTACCACAGCTCTAGTCCATATTATGGATGACGTTAGGTCAGGGATGGATATGGGAATGTTTACGGTCTTGCCTTTGCTAGACTTTGGCAATGCGTTCAACACTGTTAAATTTGATGTATTTCTGGGCATACTGTGCTCTCTTAACCATTTCAATTGGCATTGACTGGTTTCATAGCTACCTGTATGGTCACCAGCAGTGTGCTTTTATTGAAAATGTATACTTTTCTTGGCGCATAACATCTGCAGGTGTAACTTAGGGCGGCGTGCTAGCCCCTTTACATTTTGCAGTTTTTATTAACTCAATCACAAACCAATTACTGTCTTCCTACCATCTTTATGCAGATAATCTCCAAATTTAGTCACAAGCTACTCCAGATAATTTAACACAGGCAGTGGATATTATTAATCCAGACTTAATTCAAATTTGCAACTGGAGTAGGCAGTATGAACTAAATATAAACCCAACTAAAACACTAGTCATGAGAGTTCCAGACTGCACTGCAAAATTAACTTTCAGCAGATATCAGTTGTGTGTTGCAGCTGGTTTCATAGAGTGATAAGGTGAAAAACTTGGGAATCTGTATGGGTAAGTGCCTATCCTGGAACCCTCAGATCAGGGAAGTAAGTTGCAAACTATTCCCTGCAGCAGGATCTCTGCGAAGGCAAGGCAATTTCCTTCCAAGTAAAACTAAAGTTGCGCTCGCACAATGACTTCTTCTCCTCATCCTTGACTATGGTGATGACAGCTATCCGGATCACACAGAAGACAAATTGAACGATTTATATTTGGATTACATAAATATGATTATATCACAGAGTTTCGTTCTAAGCTCAAGTGACTAGTAATACACTTTTGCTGGAATCAGAATATTCTTACTCTTTTAAACAGTGATCTATTTCATCCTCACACACCACCTTATCTCAAATAATGTTTATAGTTCTTAATAATACACATTGCAGAGACCTGAGACCATCAGAGAATTTAAAACTTAGAATGCCAAACATTCCACTCAGTTTTCAGACAAATCTTTTACTGTGCAAGAGGTAAGGCTTTGGAACAACTTGCATGATAATATCCAACCTTGACAAGTGAAAACCTTGACTTTTTAAAAAGCTGGTGAAGGATTACAACTTGTTATTGTAAATACTTTTGGTTTAATTTTTTTAATATGTATATTAGTCTTAACGTGTATGTCTATACATATATTACAGTATTTATTACAGAAATACACTTAAGTGTATTTCTGTAATAAATACATGTACATATGTAGTATGAATAGAGTATAACATTTGTACAAGGATCTCTACTGATATTTTTTGTGTGTTACCTATATGTAAGCTACTTAAAATTTTGAAACACTTATGTCCGTGTTATGGTTGTCTGGAAGAAATTGGAGTGAACGATAAGGCCACCAACTGGTATACATACTTTGTAACTGATACTGTTATACTATTTTACTTTATGTATAATAAAATTATAAAATAAATTTGCAACAATTTCTATTGCTACTTTAGGCATTTGCAAATTTATAATAAAATAATCTGTCACTTTTGTAGCCAAATTGTGTGATCATCTTCAAAATTAAAAGAATAATTTCACTTTGCTCAACACTGATTAAGAGATTCCAGCGTACAATACCACACCAAGAGTAATTAGAGCAGTACAGAATGTTATCAGCTTATCATGTTCCAGTTTTGGTTTCTGCTGGGTGAAGGTATTTCTTCTGATGAGAGCTTCCTATATTGAAAATCGGTTGGGAATACTAATTTGTATGAACATTTCATGGTATACTTTTTTCACGACTATACTTTTTATTCCTCAATTAGGAGTTCCGTTAGTCCATATATTTAAGAAAAAATATTACCTACCTTGCGGCAAAGTTACATTTTCTTCATTTTCGCACAATATCACAGGTATAAACAATACGAATGGTGCGATAATCATGTTTTAATGTTGTAGCGTTTGCCACTTTACCATATTGTGGAAATTGAAAAATTATGTGAAATTAATTCATGGTCCTGTCAAGAATTCTTGCTAATCGTCATAAATTACTTTAAAAATTTAATTTGGAATTGTAAAAGTAGCGCCTTTCTGACATCTAACACTAAAAGTCTGACTTCTGACATGACTTAACAGATTTAGTTGAGGAACAGAGAACCGAAATCAACAAAAAGACTACGGTGACATTTGTGGGCCAATGAAATTGTTCAAAACCATCGAAATAATTTACCACCGTTTTAAAAATTATTTAGAACCATTAAAAATGACTACAATAACCATAAGACCTACAGAAAAGATATTCCTTTTTTGTTATTCTAAAAAAGTTTTCGTATTGAATTTTTACCACACCAAAAACAAATAAGTACCTACCTAAGTAATAAGATATTATTATACCTACAGTATACAGTGAGTGCATTTTTAATTAATTTATTACAATTTAACTTCTAGTATTGCAAGTCCATATTTTTATTTTAAGATATTTTAGGCCCCATACGAAATGAAAGCGTTTAAGGAACAACTCCCCATTTCCCCAGCGAGCGATTGTAACGAATAGTAAATATGAAGACAAATTATTAGGATTAGGAACCCCACAACACACCTCCCTTCAATTTGCCACTCCGTTCTGATCAAAAACCTGACAGGGAGCGAACGCACTTAATATCGTCCACTGTCGAGCGTCTCCGTTGTAATCCAAATTGATAGTCCGACAGATCAGGGCCCATTCACGACTGGTCAGATACAACTCTTTCAAAGAGTTTCCCTGACTCGTTCAGCAGTCATATCGGAGTCGCGTCGGAGGCATCGAGGGACTGTCCAGAACCCTTGGGAATAGCGTGTCTAGCACTCTTCCTAGAGACTCCGGTGTCAGCTAGTAGTGTCATCCGAGTCTTTGTGTCAGAGCAGGCCTTGGAGGGCAAAGTTTTGTTATCCACATTATATTACAGTTTTAATTTATAGGTGTTTGTTTTTTTATTTATTCCTATCCTTGGATTTCTTGTCTAGATTCAACAATTATGGTAACTGAAAAGAAAACAAATTAGTTTCTAGAAGCAGTTGGAAAAAATTACATGTGTACGATTTTGGGGTTTTTTTATGTCCCCTGTGACCCCCTCTCCTCTTAGAAGCGCGTCTGTTTCTAAGAAGAGACAAACGCCTCTATAACAAAAAAATAGTATTATTATGCAAATGTGGTCAGTTTTTGATCAGTGATGTCGGACAATTACATTTTTATACTATCTTAAGTACAGGTAGTCATTAAAAGTTAACTTTTAAGATAGATGTGTACAAATCGCTATAACCGAAAGTAGATTATAGAACAAATAAAATAACATTTCAGAATTTATGTACTTTATTAAATACAAATTCACAAGCTAGTTTTCTTACAAAACATTATAAACATAAGCATATCATAGATAAACGAAAGGCACTCGATAGGTAGGCATATATGTTAACATTTCTGTTTCGAATTGTCGCATTTTAGCCAAAAGCAAAGCGTATACTTGTAGGTCCTTATTTATTTATTTTTTTCATAAAAGATGACTCACGCATTATGTATATACATCCCACAGGATATATAGGACACGTCGCGGCGGACTTTACAAACATATATGAATCAGACACAAAAAACACCCAAACTCAGAACAACAATTTGTAGATCACACAAAGTGTTGGCCCGTGTGGGATTTGAACCCACAACAGTCGACACAGCAGACAGAGGCATGGCAACCCCTTAAACCACTAGGCCAAACGTGCACACAATTATTTCATATCCTGTATTGAATATTAGTATCTAATTGACAAGGATTCTCGCCTAATCAATTGTTAAGGTATTCACTAGATATTGTGTTTTAATTGTTTAGACACTTAGGTACATGTTAACCAGCGATCTTATAATAAGTATGACCCTGATCTCAGGAAGCTTGTAACCACGGCCAGCACAACCTAAACATTAAGCAATTCAAAGTTTGTACCTATCTAATACTTTCGTTACGTTATGTCACTGATACATACATTTACATTTAAACTATAAAAACTGTGTCTATTGGTACGATTGGTACGTAGATGTATTTTGGATGGGTTACGTCGCTTTCATATGTATATACATTAATATATTCTTTAATAACATAAAAAAATATTATAAAAATATAATTGGTCTGTAATGAAACCTAATAGTATAGGAAGTAGCTAAAGTAAGGAGACAATTAATATTAAAAATTCTAAAAAAGACTAAATAACACGCGATAACTTTAATTATAAATATTTCTAAGGAGATAATACGACAATGTAAAAAGTGATAAAAATATGGTGTCATTAGGTCAAGATGAAATAGAAAACTGTTGGGTGTTTTAAATAGCTATTAGTATCACTTAGTGCTTTCGATCCACAGGATATTACACCATTGTCATTATAACTACAGCTACGTACATAAAAATCCGTTTAAACAATGAACGAGACTTGCAAGATAACGGATGACAAAGTTAGAAAATAATTAGTCAGTAGTCATCAATAGACATTAGAGATGAGACAGAAGTTTGAAATAAATTGATAGTGCCTTGACTAATAAATATGCAGTAGGTACAATGCTAAATATTTCCCAAGAACAATAATGAATTTACATGTAAGCATAGGTTATAGTATAACACTAATGAAAGGTGAGCCAAATTCTGCTCGGAACCGATATAGAGTATTCCGTTTTGAGTAGCCCATTCTTTAGCCCCAGTAAGGCCAGGTGCTGTGTACCTAGAATATTTTCGCGAATTTTACATTATTATTACTTTCTTAGATATATAACTTCGAGTATAATCTCGTAACTTTGGTTGGTTAAATTGATAAAACCTTGAAATAAAGAAGTATTTAACTCTATCAGGAGAATTTTATCAGTTGCGATTGGTTTCAAAGTAAATAAAAGAGCTTTTGAACTATTATTGGCCTTGGCTATAGTTCAATTGACATTTACTAATAAAACAACAATAACATAATTGTACGCAGCAATCTATAATCATAAATGCGATTGCATCTTTGTGTGGCTGTTATATGCGCTTACGCCTTGCTACTGAAACGAACACAATGAAATATTGCATACACTTTTTTAGGGCTATAGAGGTCATTTTTATGAAAATAAAGAGTTTTAATAACGTATGTGTATTTCGGGAATATTAAACTCTTTGAATCGGGATCTTTATCAAAAAGTGAAGCGATCTACCACATTGTTGCCTAGGTGTCTGATGCAAGACTGAACGGTCGCTGACAGAGTCTGATATTCCCAAAATATAGAAGTGAGTAAAACAGTTTATCCTTTAAGAATATGACATCCTTTATAGATAACATTCCAGAGTAATGAAGTAAAAAGTAGCATATTTCATTGATAAATGAGATTATCGAGAAATAAAATTAGCTTTTCAAACACTTAACTACCTATGTCGTAATTGGTTTGTGCTTACTGTAATCGTAATCAGTCCCTGCTACGTACTATTTACCAGGATACATTAAGCATGATGTGTTTTAAAAAACTGTTTAATAGTATACTTTGACATTTTGACTGAACCAAATCTATAAAAAGTCCTAATTTAGAGTCAAGTCAAAGTTAGTTTATTGAAAGTTTAACCACTCACTTGTTATATCAATAATATAACACGATGTGTTATGACTGTGTTCACATTAACAGACTGATTGAAATATAAAAATTCATTCTTATTTCTGATTTAGATCTAGTTAATGATATATACACAACACATAGAAATGCAAAAATTAAATAGACTTCAGTTAACAGAAGTGGACAACTGCCCACCCAACAACTTCGTAATATTGAGATGTTACTATACAGTGAGTTCACCGTAAAGGCTAAAAGTTTCACCAGTGCTTTCTGACTTAAAGACAGCTCTTGTAGGAATATGATGTGCATGGCTGTATATGAATATACAACTAAGGCCCATACCTTAGTTGTATATACACAACAGTTTCAACTTAAACGGCAAGTGATTCGCTATTCCTTTGGAAAGTAAGTCATTTACGTGTTATAAAAAAATATTTATTTATTTGCTAAATTCAAATAGGCGTATATTGGTATTAACCCAAAAACTATTTGGAGATACTCCTAAATAGAGTTTGGAATATCAGATAGGCACAACTGGAAAATAAAAACTATTGTAAATCTAATCAGTCTTACACTTAGGCACCGCATATTCACAACAATCAAAATATTTTATCTTTCTAAAGCTAAGAATGTAAACTTTAAACATTATAATCATATATATTTAGATAGTAACATTGTAATATGTAGAAAAGCATGTTAATAAGTATGTTTTTAATTAATTAAGTATATATAAAAGTAACTTTAAAACAGAATAATTTATGTCTAGAATAATCTAGTTTATAAAATTGAATATGACATAAGCATGGCATAGAGAAAAGATTTTAACTAGTAGTATTGCACTGTATTTGCAAGCAAGTATATGTATACTTCATTAATATGTTAAGCTTTTACTCGGAATGTTAGTCATAAATGCTACATGCTCATGTCAAAGTTTGTGATGTAAGCACCAGGATTATATTAATAGCAGTTAATGGCACTGGTATTAGTCTTAATAATAATAAATCCCATAATGTGTATTTTCATTACAATATAATTATTATCTATACATATTGGGACAATGTTGGGGATTACATTTTTCCACATGATTAAATTGTAGAAATAGAAATGGTAGTATAACTGTATATAATATAACATGATAACAATTACTAGTTATTGAAAAACTTGTTTTAATTGGAATATCAATTCTTTAGTCAATAAAACAGCATTAGAGAGACACATGACTTATAATTTTTGGTTTTGATCGCATCTTAATTCAATGTTTGATAACTTGCATTGTGTGTCTGAATAGTTTATTTTTGTAACACAATAAACTCGTTAAAGATTTTTATACACCCAATTTAAAAGGAAAATATTTAATACCTAAAAAATATGACGTCAAGTTAATATAAAATAAGCTTACAAACTACTCAGCTAAAGTATACAACGCTATTTAAAGTACAAACAGATGCAGTCATTTGATTTTAATGAGTCACATGGTCGAAGCAAATTGTCTCAACTAATTAATGAATAGAACAAAACAATATCTCAGTACAATTGTGATGTACGAGACATGTAATTATTACTTTATAAATCTAAAGCAACATTTGATAAGTCCACACTGAAGTTGTGTCTTATCTGACTATGGTAGTGGATCAATGTCAAAGAATGAATTCACCTTGACAATTGACTAATTAAAATTGATAATACTATCATAAAGATGTTGGATAAAATAGGTGGAAGTATTAATTAATTAACAAATAGCTCATATTTTAAGTATTCAAGATTAACACAGGCTTTAAAAAATTTGGTACCATTCACAATAGCCTTTTTTATAAGGTTTTGTATTTTTAAATCTACAAATTCCTGTTTCCATGAATAATTGTATTCTTATTCCACTCACATATATGTATATAAAATTGGAAAGAAATTATTATTTAACTTAGCATAAGTAACAAATAAAATATAAATACAAACAAATAAATAATAATTAAAATATATCCCACTTACATATAAATGTATGGTCTAGTCTTTTGGATGTAGTAGAAAACACATGATTATTAAAATACTATCAGAACATGACAAAGAATAGGGCAGTAAGATTCAAGAAACATTTAAAGCCACATTATAATACATAAATGCAAATGAAGAGCAGATCTCAAGGCTTTCCAAAAAAAAAAACAATTAATAAACTTATTACTACTCTGAAGAAGTATTACTCAGTATAATCTTATAGACAAAGACGGAAAATTAAGTAATGGGTGTGAACAATTGTTAAAAAATAATATATAAGGTTTTCCACCTTAAAAAGAATAACACTAACATTACTTTTTTGTTTTAACTCCCCTGTATTTTAATTGTAATAAAAATAATAGATGACATATTGTAAGTGAAGTTTCAACAGTGCTTCAGTCCTTTTTTGCGGTTTAAACATTTTGACACAGTTCAATAGAGTCATAAGTGGAACAGGTATACAACAAATATATTCTGTCTGGTTGATTGGTTATATCAACTCAGAAAGAAAGAGTCAGAAAGGAGTTGTAACTGATTCAAAGCAAACACATATTTCAATGAAATCATCACTGGATTAGTGATTACTCTGTTGACAATGTGGTCAAATATACAATATGATCAACACCTTACTTGGTGTCACTTTATTGGTTAAGGACTTGTAAAATATAATCCATGATGTTTACATTTTGAGTTGACAGAACTCAGACGGAACGGAGAAAACAAGTTCATCTTTATGTCAAGTTTAGTAAAATAGTATTTTTTTGCTTTGCTATAAAATTATGACTTCACTTATGAGTTATGCACTGTTAGAACTACATAAACATATAAAAATCAGTTGCACATTTCTGATAATTTTAAAAGCTCAAGAAGTAATTCTGGTATTGCAGTTAGAACATATCTCATATTCCCAGATATGCTATCTGCACTTGATGGATTTTATCTCACTGGAATGTTAAGTTCTGACAGAATGTAAGAAATCATTTGTTAAGCAAAAAACTCATATTACATTTCACTTACATACTTTAATGGATGTGTTTTTGATTACCCAAAATGCCATAGAGTAAGGTGGTAGTGATATATGGTTGCCATATTTCAACTGATGAGGTTTAAGTTCTGGTAACGAATCTTCATAGTAAAGAGGCCAACCGTTCAACAACACTGTCTTGGTTCTTCTGTTATTAGAGGGAGCACTCAGGATGTACTCATCAATAAGTAAATTCTCACCATGCAACGCTGTGCCATTCAACAAGAATCTAACCTTCTCCATTTCTAAATTGATAGCATATATAGTTACAGCTGAAGTATCATTGGTATATTTTCTGTTGGCGCAGTGTGCATACATTCTTTGGTAACGGGAACATTTACAATCCACATGCAACACTTTCTCTCCTACGAGTTTTTTGTACAGAACACTGATCCACCAATCTGGCAAAGGCTCCAAATTTTTATCAATCAAGCTGTAATTTCCTCCTATTAAACTCTGTCTAACTACTGTGGTGATATTGTATTTTGATGCCAGACCCAACTTATCTAACCAGAGGGGACTTCCAGCATAAGAGTTTGAGAGACCAGCTGATCCTCCTCCGTAGGAACTGCTCGTCTCAGTCAGCCACATAGGCATATGCTTATACTTCTTGGTGTGATTTCTCATTGTTTCTATTTGTGTTTTTAATAAATCAAATGTATCTGGATTCCAAAAGTCTTCTAATGTAGCAGTTCTACTGTTAAGATAATATTGGTGCCATGACACAGTATTAATATATTTGTAACCATGTTTCAAAAATTCTCTCATGTATTCCAAGCAAGATGGGCGCTCAGGTTGAGGCCTAGTGGTGTCTGGCCCAATGAGGGAGGAATTTCTGTAACCTGAGTGATTAAGTAGCTTACGAAGTTTTAGGAAATCCTGAGCCAATGTGGTGGGTGTCAAGCTAATATTGAAAACATGTTTAAAGGAGTTAGGCTCGTTGCCTAGCTGCCAGTCTATATTGTAATCTCTTGCATTCGAGTAGCGTAAGAGTTCTTGGGCGTTATGTTCATTCCATCCATTGTCATCACGAAGAAGGACATTTAATGTAAAAAGCAATTTGAGATTTGTGGCATTGGCAAATTCATTTATTTGTGTCCATTCATTACCGGTCATAATCAAGAATGGCAACACATGGTTTTTACATAAGGTTCTTATGCGAGGACACAGTGAATTAATGTGGGGATTCTCGTCGCACTGGTTGCAAGTCATAGTTGGCGCTTCCTTTTCGCTGAATATAAGGCGGTCAGACATGGTGCCGCCTAGGCGGAGCCGCGCCGGCGCTAAAGCTTTAGCTAATTGTCGAAATCGTGGTTTTTTGAAGTCTACTTTCTTATAATTTTCTATTTCGGATGTATCAATACCTATACTAAGGAAACTTTCAGGCATAGTATAGTGTACCTTCTGGTGTTCGTCGATTGTAATGTAGCATCTCTCTCCAGAGTTGTATTTCACAAACAAAACCATTAAAGTCACGTTACAGCAGAAGGCTATAGCGCAAGTGGCCACTAAGCTCTTGTTAGACAGCATTTTTGAAACACTAAATAAACATTGTTATTTTGCAATTGACGCGAAACGTACACTGCCCCGAGACTGAACCAACCAGACACTGCCAGACAGTGCAATCTGTCTTTGATTTACGGATTGAGTCAATGCCAAACAATAGTGATGCACCTACACGATGGGACATGGAATAGATATATTAGTATTACCTGATACAATAAAAAAAATTAGCACAGTCCGACTCTATATATCATTTGTATATTTTATTAATATTAATTATTAAATTTCCGCAAACCCTTCCTTTAGTGGATTCTCTTAACAGCTATATATGGTTATAGCGATCGTAAAAGACCATATAGTTTCTATCATTAATAAATAATAGAAATTGCCCCACTTTTCCTATAGGTAACGAAAAGCTTCAAGGATTTACGTGTAGTAGTAGAGTTTGTTTATTTTGAATAATGACTTTGTGAGGTACAACCTCAGCCTGAGGCATTACAGGCAAAACTAGTGCGTGCTAAACATAATTTCTTAGGCGTAGGGTCATCTCCAGGGGATACAGGCTGAGCTTTCGCCTGTTAAAAAGCTCCTTGGAGTTTACCTCTATCATCTTTTTCCAAAACCTAGTGCTTAGAGCTTGGCTGCGGTTTGTAGTTGCCTGACGAAGGGTCTTAATCTGTATATTAGACAGTTGTATCGTCTACGAAAAGTACTGTTTGTACATAACGATGCTTTAGGATGTCGCTAGTGACCAACATGCAAAGGAGATAGCACAGATGCTTGCGGGACACCGACTCGACAGCTTAGACAGGGTGAGGGGAGGAGAGAGAACTTTACGTGGTAGTAAAAGCTTCGGTTCAAATAGTAGGCGCATTTCAGGAGCACTCGTAGATTAACAATAACAAGTATTCTGTGAGAGAATCAATCACCACTTCTTAATCATAAAATGTGTTATTAGGTATTTTGTCTAGATGTACAGACGAATACGACCCAAGTTGACGCTTCCAGTCTGTGATCCACCTACTTGTGAGATCAAACAATCTGAGTATATGAGACATAGTCGTGGAACTTTGTAACTACAGGTCAGACGTTAGTTCCTGTAATACCTCTACTGAACACAAACGTAAGTAGAAGCGCTGCATCTAAAATGTCTGTAAGTCACGTTAGTTGGGAAGTGAATTGGTTCTAGAGAGAGATGATGTCAAAAATTAATAACCTCTCAACTCTAGAGCTCTGCCTCTGCAGTTGGTCGTGAGGCAACTGAACTCCAGCTAAGAAGAGTCTGCATTTATATTACTCACCACAGCTAACTAATTTAGGCTAGAAATTCATAATTTTTAACAGAACATTTAAACGAGAAACGACTTTCGTAAACGAGTTTATTGTGAGTCTCGAATAAAATCTCAATAGTTACCTAGAAATTGCGTGGTTAACATTAACTCTCTTTTTCTTTCCCAACCTCTGTGATATATCGTGGGATTTCGTAACAATAATTTAAAAACAATAAAATCTAAATAAAAATAAGCAACATTACTAATTGAATACTGAATAAGATGTGAATACGACTCAGTAGATGATATCACATTGATAAAATATTCATATTAGCTAATACGTCTTTGTTATATCCATCCTTAGCGTCCTTGGCAAAAATTGCAGCAACGTTTCAATACATCTGAAAAAGCTGAAAAAAACTTAAAAGTGAAGTAAAAGACGAAAAAAACTTATTTCATGACAAAACTTTTTAACCGACTTCAAAAAAGGAGGAGGATATCAATTCGACTGTTTTTTATGTTGGTTACCTCTTAAATTTCAACTGGGTGACCCGATTTTGATAATTCTTTTTTTATTTGGAAGCTGGTGCTTCCCGTATCATCCAATTTCGATGTGGTCCAGTTCTTGAAGTTTTTTTTGTTTAAATTTGTGATAGTTACTTGTACTATTTTACTGACAGATTTGGATACCTAGTCGGCAAATGTAGATTCATTATAGAGGTATTATTATAAAGCCCCATAAGGTGTTTTCAGTGAAGCTGTCATGGGCGTAACCAGGTTCTGGTTCATGAATCTGGTTTTTATAAAAGACCAGCTGAGCCCGCAGAGTACACCGCTAATACTGTTGTAGTAGTAACGCCGCGGAGCGAAGCTAGTCTAAAAAAGTAGGGCTAATGATGTACGTTAGACTAAGTTACTCCTTATATTATTAGCTATCTGCCGGTGAAAGTCAAATTTTCAAGAAGTATAGGCATAATGCAACCATTTGTCACAGAGTAGTTTTGGTATAAGACTGTAAGTACCTATTTGTCGTTAAATCAATTCCGAATATGATAGGCTCATTTTGACTTTCCCAAGGATAATAGAACCTTGGGTATTTTTAATTTTCTCAACATTAAAACTGTATATCATATTCAAAAACCCTAAAAATACCCTCAGAAGTATTACTCCCCATTTTACCCCTAAGTTGTAGTACATACTCTAATGATCTGATCTTCACGGCACTGCCCACCCCTCGATACACCCATGGATGCTGTGCTTTATATACTGAACAATGCACCCACCTAATACCGCTTTTGCTTTGATTATATATTGACATTTTCATTAATCTAAGTGATTTTGCTGAACATCTTTCGCCACACTAATATTCTTCGTAGAGTGCAAAGACTAAAGTGGAAATACCTATTTTCTTGGATAGTATCGAGTCAAAATATATTCAAAATAAATATGTTCAGATATTTTAACACACAACGCCATCTAGTCCCAAACTAAGCAGAGCTTGTACTGTGGGTAACTGATATTAATACTTATACCCTTTTTTATGTAAATGCATACATATTATACATAGAAACCACCCAAACTCCGAAATATCATACAAATCGAACCCGAGACTTCAAGCACAGCAGTCATATACGCTACCACCTAAAAAGACCAATCAAGCTTGATGAACTTTGCAAACAAATATGGAGGACCTTTTCACGGATTCAGGATTGTACGTTTGCGGCCGGTTTGGCGCAGCATAGTTTCTGTACAACTTCACACACCGTTAAAGTCCCATCATGGAGTTGCGGTTAATTACTACTAACTATTTCTTACTAATAAACTCCGAATATTAGACAAAGTCTAAACGCAAAATATGTATATTGCAAGATACTATATCATCTCGAATGCTGTTGCAGTATTTAATTTGGGTTAGTGCTTTATAATTTAACCTCGCTCATACAATTGGGAAAATGCCTTTATTGCAGTACAAGTACATTAATTGTACTACTACAATAATCCAAAACGCGTATCTTCATTCGTTAATCTCAGGATAAGGCTTACGTATGTAAGGGGTTATTATCCATGCGCTTCTTGTGAACTGAAGAGATTCCTCTAAATTTTTTATTTCAACAAGTTCACAGATACTTAGATGATAATGATATGGGCTTCACCCAGTTATTTTTCCCAAGATTATTTGGGCGTGAAATTGGAGAGGCCTATGTCCAGCAGTGGACTGCGATAGGCTGATAATGATGGTCTGGGATCGGCTACTAGTTCAACCGGTTTTGCCTGAATATCAGTTTTACCACGGCGCGACTGGCATCGGACCACCGCAACCCTGAGGGTGAACTGAATTCGAACGTTAAACTAGTTGTCAGTATATTTGAGGGCACCGACTTCCCAATAACGATTGCCCATTTATGGGCTTCACCCAATGGTACATATAAAAATGAAACAACAATAATAGTATAAATACAGTTTATTATAACCACAGCGGAATGAATGTTGCACAGATATTTACACAAAAATAAAATACATATTGAATATAATTTACTTACATATGAAATAAAATTATGTTTCAAACACACAGAAAATTGAAATGGATTTTAGTGAAAACTGACTAACGGATGGATAGTATTAAGTGACATTCAATATCACCGAGTTCGCTGAAACGGTAATGTTATTGTTCCTGTATTAATTCCTATATTACTATTACTATTCAATACATGCCTACAATATATGCATAACAGACTACAATGTGAAAAGAAAACAGTAAAAAGAATATTATGCCGGATTCACAAAATAAAATATAAACGTATAAATAATAATATCCTATGTATTTAACAAAACTCCTTTACAGCACAACTACATAAGTAGATAAACTAAGTACAAAAGACTCAACAAAGAATTACTTAAATGACTCACATTCTCTTACCTAAATTTATAAGATATTAGATCGACTTCGTTACAATGGTATTAGAATCTGGAATTATATTGATTGTGTATAAGTTAAAATATAAACACCTGCTCTAAGTCTTATTTATGACCGTTCTCCCAAAGGTACTGCCAATTTTGAAATCAGTTCACACCAGTATGAAGCGGGAGCGGTGTTGCTAGCTTAAATAATTTAGAGTTCGTCATGCTTAGGTCCGGAGAACTCTTCATGACTGATGAAGCCATTTTTGTCTTTGTCTTCGTGCTGGAATATTTCTTCAACGAGCTTGTCGTGACTCTCCAGCATCTGCTTGACATCTTCGCTCATTTCGGCACCATCGGACGGCACCATTTGCTTTTTCAAGTAATCGCTAACCTGTAAACAAATTAAATATATTTTTTATTTTTTAGGTAGAACTATATTCTATTATCTATGGTCTGCGTAGAATATAACAGAAAGTTAGTCCCCTCAACCTAATCTGGATATATAGTTTAACTAGAGAAGTTTAATATAGTATCGATTATTCGGTAATGATGTAAGATACAGCTGTAAACCTATCTTATCGGTCGAACCAATATAGAAATTCAAAAGATTTTTCATACTCTCCTACCTACAGGTTTAAAAATACATAACGATTATGGTCGTAATTCACGACCACTACGCGTTCAACCGAACTACGCGAACATTGGTAGTTTAGATGTTTAACGGGTAAGGACTGCGTAAATTTTCAGTGTTTTAAATTTTCATAGTTTGGTTTGCTATAAATTAATGGTCCGAGAGGCCATACTTATAACAATGGAGATAGGCTTAAATAAGGAAGGAAACAATCTTCTACAAACTATAACTAAGTAGATATCTCCACAATGACTATTGAATTACAGAGTAATCAGTCTTGCACTAACAGAGACTAGGTGTGAGAGCATTCTCAAAGGCTACTTTTATAATTTATAGTTGTGAGAAACGAGTTATAATTTTACACTTGGTTTCGATTATTATGACTCCTGCTCATTCATAAACGCATAAAAACCTCTAGCATGCGACGCGTTCGGTCTGGTAACGTTGAAGTAGCTCGCATTTCTTTTGTATGTTCATTTTCTTTAGAGTTGCATTACACGAAAAAAGTACTTAGCTATCGAGTGTTGTAAATGGGTTAGGTCTGGTAATAAACGTTTACTCCGAGATTAAGAGCAAAAATAGCGTAACCAACCCTTAAAAACCTAAATTAATATTTACTTGAAGTATCTATTTAAGTTTAATTATTAAACAATTTGACCTTTCGTCTGCAGTTACATAATATGGCGTGCATACCGAGACCTGCCTCTATATTCCCCACATCGATACACGAGTGTTAAAAATTCAAATAAAACAGTACGTTATGATGACATGCAATATAGTGAAATAGCGCATGCATTTTCAACAATTTCCATGCAACGCAATTGCAAAGCACGCGGTTATTAAATATAACAGCATGCGTTCTTCTTCTTCTTTTGATGAATGGCAATCAGCCGGATCAGCTATTTCTGCCAATGTCAAGTATTTCAAGTCTTCAATTCTAAGTTTTCGAGTCTTCAAGTCTTCGTCGTGATGGAATTAATGATAAAAAATATAAAAAATGTGGA
This sequence comes from Hyphantria cunea, assembly GCA_003709505.1. NCBI lineage: Eukaryota > Metazoa > Arthropoda > Insecta > Lepidoptera > Erebidae > Hyphantria > Hyphantria cunea. The sequence goes on along the minus strand of PKRV01000899.1, from coordinate 112,610 downwards.
TGACATGAAATGGGGACCGTCTTTCGCAAAAACAACAGCATGCGTTGTAGATACACAACATTGATACATAACATTTCTACTGAGTCACGACAGATGACATACTTTTTGTTGTATGGATATGTCAAATGTGTTCATTACAACATATAATCTAAATAATGAGACTATGTTCTATGTCCTTTGACGGTTATGGAATCAAAGAAATTAACTAAATATTGTAGATAGAAACTAAAAAAATTCTTATAACGTCTTTATCAGAACCCGCTTATTTATAAATATGTTGGTAAAATATCGGTACATATACAGATGACATCGATTTTCATCTGGGATATTCTTTAGAGTTGTAAAGCAAAGATGGTGAATGGCAGCGCACGTATGCACGGGAAATGTAACTCTATGTAGTCTAATTCTATTAGCATTAATTAAAACCTCAAAAGAAGAGAAGAGAGAATTTAGTTTGAAATGGTGGTCTAAGACGCGGATTGTAAAAGAAATAACTTTTATTACAAGAGTAGTTATCGAATTCGTAGGTACTAACTACAGTTGTATTCTTTCATTTAGGTACGTACATGTGATTTGTTATTAAGAACATTCTAATACTACAGTATACAAATACACGTACTATATACAATCCCAGAAACTTATCAATTGCCTATAAGTAGTAATCATTTTTTTCTCGAATCTTTTTGTACATTTCTGCATAATATTGGTTTATTTTTAGTATTAGTTTCACGTTCATTTTTCTATGACGGCATGGAAGTATTTAAAATTAAAATGAAGTTAATAACATACTAAATTTTAAAATAAAATTTGCGCTATTGCAGTAGTAGCCTGGTGAGAAGGGATGCTCCAATTCCGATTCAAAACGCATAAATTATTTGTAAACATATTTATATCATTTTTAACTTATACTATCTTTATTAACTTATTCACTTCTTCATAATATTTTGACAGTATCGATACAGAATCTAGATGCCTCAGCATTGATAAGTTAACGGGAATAGTTAACACCCAGCGCCTGCAACCGTCCTCCACCTAAAGTTGGGACTAACCTCCTCTCGAGACAACTCCCTGTCTCCATCGGTATCCATGGCCTGGAACGCTAAGTCTATACTCACTTCTTCACGGGAAAGCATGTTGTCCTTGTCAGCATCGATCTCCTTGAATACGTTGGTGGTTGGAGGAGAGTCACCAATGTTGATAAGTTCGACCTCAAAGTGTAAGACAGCGTTAGGAGGGATTACGTTACCAGCGCCGCGCTCTCCGTAGCCCAAGGATGATGGGATAACCAGTTTACGTTTCTCGCCTGGAATTTGAAATGTACAGTGTGAATTCATTTAGGTAATAAAATGTAATAGTATACCTTAATGTTATGCTACGATCGTAGATATAGGAAGTTTACTTTTAAAGTTCCTTCACTCGGAACTTTATAATTTGTCTGTACCTAAATATTGAAAATAGTTTATTTTTATAAATATTGTATTCTTATACTCCAAGGATATAGCCGACAGACAATACTGTAGTAATACGTATAAAGAGATGTGAAATTTGATGTATAACAAACTCTGTACGAAGTTAGTAAGTAAGTAAGTAAGTAACTAGGTCGAAAGGATTTTTCGAGTTGCGATTGTACAATCCATAAAACTGTGTAATCTCCGAGTACAAGATCTCCCCAACTTTACGCGTTGATATAGCTGAGACCGTATTGCTCTTCAAGTTTTATGAACAAGCAACAAATCTTTCGGCAGTGGCATCTCTTTGTTTGAAACTAGAGGAGAAGGGAAAACCATAAAAATAGATTTTAAAGAGAAATAACTGAGAGTACGAAGTTTCAGACGAATAACATTAAATGAGAAATACATTGAAGGCTTCGATGAAACAAAACTACTCTAACACAGTATAACCGATAGGGAGATTAGTCTAATTGATTGAATTGACAAACTGAGGGTTTACTTCTGTTATTATCGTTTGGCAAATTTGCTGGGTGAACTTACCAAAGCAGAGGGAAAAGTGATATGTAAGACTCGAACCGACAAAAACCTAACGAGTCTCAACTGGGTCTATTGCACAAGCCCCAAATAAAGGCACACAAAAGACCCCTGGCAGACTCAGACCATCTGATAAGCTGGTGTCTAAATAGTGCCTTAAGGGAATCTTAGTGCCCTACAGATAAGAGGCACTGAAGCACGTTGCGCCAGGATTAGGCAGCAAGGTGGCATTCCGTCTGATGCAAAACAGGAAAGAGTCTGTTTAACGGTAACCAAACTACTACTAATACTATAGATACATTACACTCAGACACAGTAGAAATAATTAGATTTAAATAAGAATAAGAAATAATTTCTACTGTGTCTGATGGAGTCTACCGGAATGGAGTTAAAACCTCGATCTGCCTAGCAATGAGAATTATTAGTCTTATACCAAGAGGCCCATCCGATCTTTAATGATGCCGACAAAGTTATTAGTTGCGTCCTATAAGGTATTTCCACTTGTAGGTCGTCGGTCTTCGCACTTGAAACTTACTGAACCTGTCAGAAAAGATGATATTGTTACTCACCGACACACATGTCCAGCAGACCCTGATCCCATCCCTTGATCACTTGACCTACGCCGATTTGGAACGTGAAGGGCTGGTCGCGGTCGTAACTGTAACAAAAGAATAAATATGTTGTTACTACATATTTTTCTATAGTCATCGTTTACGCATTGACGAACTTGAAAAAACTTTTTTTATAGTTCTTGTTGTAATAAGACACTCTTTAGGATCAATATGGTGTAGGTTATTAAAGCATATTAATCAATAAAAATATAGATAATGTTTAGTATTATTTTTTACATTTCGCAACCGTATCTACGAACAGACGTACCAGCATTTAAATATTAAATGAGACACTCTTTAAAGACAAGTAGTGGTCGCCCAGTGTTCGAAATTCGGCCATATTACATTAATTTTTTTGTTAACCTAATTGTTAGTTGCACTTCTTCTCCATATAAATTTTAACTGTACAAAATTTCAAAGTTCTTCGTTCGCATAAATTTCGTAAAAAGGGTACAAAATTTTTGCTTCACGTATTAATATAAAGATGATATTGACGTAACATTTTTTTTTAATTTTCATTATGTAATTGTGGAATTGTCTGCATACGCAAAGAATATGGTGACCACCACTCTTGGATTATGCTTATGCTTTCCATCAGGCAGAGTACAGTAAATGTGGCAACACCAAAAATAAAAAAGTTATCTTTTCGAAAATCGAATATTCCATAGACTTCACGCGGAAGATTACAATGCCTCATAGGCTTTATACGTAACGTAGCCTCGGCATATTGTCCATATATTTGGCCAATGTGACCGGAGTATCAGATAAATCGTCCGGTAGAACAACACTATCATGTAGGCCCTTTGTTCTCCTAGCACAGTGTGGCGTATCCATTACGGTTTATCATCCTACTAGTGAACCAGTGTATCAAAATTACTGATATCAACACAATATAAATTAGTGGATTGAGATTTTGAAAACATACGTTCCAAGCTTACAGTTACACGTATAGTAAACTTAACTGTTCTGAAATGACAAACTGAAATGAGTACTTAAACTCATTATATATACATTGTTCAAAGATATTTAATGATATTTTTGATTTAATAATCATCAATCATTAACAACCCATAATGTCCCATTGCTGGGCTCGGGTCTCCTCTCAGGAGAGGGTTAAGGCCAAACGTAGTAGTTAGCCGAAACAAATATTTGCAGATCATACAAACATTTGGTCTGACCCAGGAATTGAACCCGAGACCTCGTACACTGCCACTGCGCCACTGAGGTGTAGATTGGGCATTGAGAGGAATACCTATTTAAAATCACTCAAAAGTACCTAAAGTTATTTAAACTCATACCGTGCTTTTAGAAATATACATTATATTTGTGTCTCAGTACTTTAACCTAATATTGAAAAATTATGTCCAAATTGTTGTTGTTTATTGTGACGTGACGTAGCAAAAACAATGTTATTCTTACTCAATTCAAATCTGAAAGTAGTTCAAAATCAGCTATATAATAAATAACAATAGTTTTTTAACCATGTTATATGTTATATTTTATCCTTATTACGACTACATAATAAACAAACTTATGAACTGAATAATCAATCTTTTCTTTATAACATTTGTAAGGTATTTCTTTTCATGAAATATATTTTGCCGTAAATAAAATTCGTTGAGCTCACTACAATACAGGAATTGTGATCAATGTGGTCTCAAAAATTCATATCTTATTAATGTTGTATAAGTATCGTTTGGTATATGCACTAGATATTGGATATTCTGAGTTAACTAAATAATAAAAAGCGCGGTGGTAAAAAAAGATAAATTTTAGAGTTTTGTAGTTATCGTCTCGGCTCCCTTATAGTTTCGTCAAGTCCGTTCTTCCGTCCTCGGCTTTCCTTCCAAACGCTAGTGCTAGAAAGATAAAGCTTTGCATATACATAAATAAATAAATAAATATTTTGGACATCTAACACTCAACGCCATCTAGTCCCAAACTAAGCAGAGCTTGTATTATGGGTACTAGACAACTGATATGAATACATATATACTTTTTTTTTGTAAATACATACATATTATACATAGAAAACACCCAAACTCCGAAACAAATATTTGCGATTCATACAAACATTTGGTCCGACTCAAGATTCGAACCCGAGACCTCATGGACAGCAGTCGCTTTCGCTACCACTGCGCCACCGAGGCAGTACTATACGGCCGTCGTACGCTCCATGGCCGGCGGCGAGAGTAGTTTTACCGCGGTCGCGACCTTCTGCGAGGAAGTCATCTCGCAGAAGGAGGCGGCGAAGAAGGCCCGGGAGGACGACCTCCACTCGGACCCGACCCGCCGCCGGCGAACCGGGCGGCGGAGGCGCACCTACCAGCGCCTCATGCCGCCCTGAGTGTGGCTGCGGATGGGCGGGGCGGGTTTTCCCCCCTATCCGCTTCACAGGCCAGCCGCGAGGGGGCGACGTTACGCGTGTGCCGTACGTCGCCCAATGTGAGAGTTTAACATCAGAAGACGGTGCCCGCTTCAGTGCGGGCAGGCGCTGGGAGGGGTCCGGATGGCGTAAGAAAGCGGTTCCCGGATCTCTCCCGTCTCAGGCGCAAAGTGGCACACCGTGGTGGTTTAGTGGGTAGTCTGGCTGGAGTCAGTCAGGAGTCCCACACGAAGCGAACCCCCTGTCCCCACGGGGGGAGCGAAGTGCGTAAAGGAATTCCACCACGTAAAAAAAAAAGTTGTTATAGAGCCCTAACTTGTAACATGCGCTTACTTGGAAAACTTCGTACTAAAATAACGAAATACTAAGTAAATCTAATTCATAGTAATAAATACCAGCCCCGCCTTCTAAATCCACGTGTCATTATGGATGACTACGAAACTGTATTTTGTGCGTGCCAAAACACGCACTTGGCCGGTTTTTTTGTCATTTAAATTTACAATACCGTACCATACTTTTTTGTAAAGATATCGCTTTGTAAAAAGTGAAAATATGGCCTATGGTTGCTTATTATTTATGGAAATATTCCTTGTTTATATATCTACCTATATGGCTCGAAATCAACCTATTGCCGTCCACTGCTATACTAGAAGGTCTCCCCCAAGGAGCATATATTGTTGGTTATTTATTAGCAACCAATTTAAATTTTTGTTCCAAAACTAGAATGACGGTTTGAAATAAATTGATTCGAACTAATTTCCCTATTATACCATATTTAAGTGTAGTTGTCAGTGGCTTGAAATTAAAGCAACTGTTAAATAGATTATCAAAAAACATTTAACAATTTACTGTTTCATTCGCCAACGACCACAAAATACATTTGATTTAATGTCGTTTGAACGGAATACTATATTAAATCAATTATGTATGTCATTATTACACTCAGTCGCTCGAAACCTTAAGCTTTTAATTTCAATTTAAACTATACAAAACAATAACGACTCAGTTATAATTAGTCCAACTAAATAAACAAGTGAAAGAGAGACAAATCAAGAATAATTTACTAAAATACTTACTAAATTATTCAGTAGCGTATCTGTCTAAATATAAATAGACAAGTCGGTTTCCATTTATTAATTTGCTTTGCTTCCGATTAAATGTTATCGTAAAATATTTTCTGGTCCAGTATATTTCAATTTACAGGTGGTCTCGTCTAAAAGAGGATCATTAATTGCATTGCATATATATTGTATTCTAATATATATATATATATGTATAGATAGATTCCCTACTATATGTAGAAGACATTGAGTAGATTCTTTCGCTAATAAGGAATTTAGATGTATTTATTCGTTCAGGCTCGGAGGTTATTCCAAAAATATCCATTGGTTACACATAATACCTTTCCGGAATGTACCCTCAGCATAATATCTATTTCTAAGAAGACATGAGGAAATGGGTATTCTCGTACCAGTGTATATTTTGAGAAAGGCTAATTAATTGTGAGACTAAACCAGATGTAGAAAATATATATTGGAAGGATTAAGAAATACGTACAATGTTGACCCGTTAGATGTTCAAGAATTATCCTGTAGAGGGAGCCATCATTATCATCTTCTTACCATTTGTCTAGCCTTATGCTACAGAAGTTATATATGTTTTGTATATATGTATATGATTATATGTATCTACATAATAAACGACAATTCTTATTTATTTACTTAAAACATTTTCAGTGTCTTTCATAATCATACATCAATATCGGTTTATTTAGATATTACTTCTTGTATTGTGATTTTTGATCGATACCCTCGAATTTATATGGATTTCCCTTATAATTACGATAAACAAAAAATAAAACGACTTCATACGTTACTTTCCTGTTAGCGTTCTAAGAATCAGATTTTTAGTAGAAGGTGTCGCTATTTGGCCTTCTTGGCCTTTGCGAGAAAATATAATACTTCATGTTATCTACATCAGAACATATGACACTCCAAAGACTTTTTTATTAAATCACCACCTATCACATTATATTGACAGCTTTAGTGGTGCAGTGTGAGAGTCTGCGACTGCTGTGCTGAGGTCTCTAGGTACCTGGGTCGAATCAACGGAGTTTGGGTGTTTTCTATGTACAATATGTTTTTTTTTTTTTTTTATATTTAAGCTTNNNNTATATTTAAGCTTCCAAAATGACTCTGCCTTGCCTGATGGAAAGCATGAGCAGAATCCAAGAGTGGTGGTCACCATCCTCAATGCGAAAAAGAACAATGCAGCATGGTGACCCACACTATGGCGGCCTGGGGGGATAGGGGATGGTGAGGGGGATAGGGGGCGTTGGATTGGGGTATGGGCCTCCGGTATCCTCACTCAATCGATGAAACACAGCGTAAGCGCTGTTTCACACCGGTTTTCTGTGAGGCCGTGGTATCACTCCGGTCGAGCCGGCCCATTCATGCCGAAGCGTGGCTCTCCCACGGTATATAAAAAAGTATATACGTATTCTATCTGTTTCGATTGAATTTAATTGACTAGAAAATATGGTGAATGCCGGTGTAGTTACAGGAAGCGCAGGTAGATAGGTTTACAGGTATTTACTATTAAAGGCTATCAAGGCTTAATAACAATATCGCATTGCATGTAGGAAGGCAGTACACCTATGTAAGGTTTTTAATTATAGGTTAACATGTCCGGATTGAGCTCACGGTGTCTGCATCGGATATTGTTGCGAACATGTAATTAATTCGTCACAGGAGGAGCATCTATTTTACAGGTATTTCAAAATTCTACAGAGAACAAACTCAACAAGCAATTTAGTGGAATAAATATAGTTTAAATTATGTAACTTTATACGGTACCCACTTAACTTGTTTGTAGAGTTTGTACGCAACAATCATGTTTTGCTTGTCAACGAGTTTGCCGCCAATTGTGGTAGAAAATCGATAAATATTAAATGTTTGCACAAAAAGATTTCTTTTCGTCAACTTTTTACACATGAACGACACAAGGAGCTTACTTCCACGGTTTTAATAACGGGTTAGTATAGATCGTGTGCCTTTGATCTGAAATAAAATCATGTAAAATCTAAATGCCTGGGCAATTGTGTAGGCGAAATAATACTTGGTAATTTTTAAATCTTTTATAGTCTTTATTATTACTTGCCGTATTATTTAAGGTACATTACTTCAAGTACTGAGACTTCGTCTATAAACAGGTCTGGATGGGAGGCTTTTAAGAAGCGCTTAAAACACTATGTGAATATATATTTTAAAAATTCTTTAATTGGGCCAGTGAACATATTATGATATTAGATTATCAGAACAATTCAGTCGTTTTAAAACGTTCTTATAAATCAGAGATTTCATGAAATCGGCGTTGACAGCATGTCAGATACGTCGTATCAAACTCAATTATTCAATCATTCCTCTCCGTTTGTAGACATCGGAAATGCACGGCTATTAAATTAACGTTGCAATTTAAACGCATCGGGAACACGGTTCTGAAATAGTGCTAACGTAAATAACTCATTTTTAAATTAAGTTTTTATTAAAATAAATAAGTTGAGTAAGACCGAAACACGGTCTACGAATGCGTTTTATATGTTTTGAATAGAGCAATTCTCGTACTAGGAATACTCTTGTGCGCCTATATTTGTGAAACGCACATATTCAGAACAACAATTTCAGGACAACACAAAAGTGTTTTCACAACATTCGGCAGAGTAAAATGTGGCGAGAAAACCGCTTGACCACTAAGCCATCCTTGCAGCAATGCAATATGAACAACAAACAAGGATAGTACGAAAGTGTGAACATATTATACAACGAAAAGAATACGGAAAAGTGTCAAGGGAAACTGATTTACCATCCATCATTTGACATGACAAGTACGGACACACGTTGTCAAATCATATTTATTACGTTCGGAGGGAGCAGTTGTCATGAATTCATTCATTTCATATTAGATTAGGGAAACGTAGAATTCGTCTTTCATTAAACTGCTACTGGTCAGCTGTTAAACATCTAATTATCTAATTATTATTGTTTGTGATAGCCCGGTGACGGACAGAGAAACTGAAATTAAGAAATCGTGTTCCGTTATTAATGTAACCACCACTAGAATACATAATTCTAAAAAGACTTCAAAACTATTGACACTTATTGTACTAAATTCAGGTTTTTTTACATACAAGTATTAGATCACAGAATGTTAAATACTTTCAAGATGCTTTATGTAGCTCGGTAAAATTATATGAAAAACTACTAAGTTTACATTGGGGTAAGGTATAAAATCAATATTTTATCAGCAGGTATAATTTGTACACACATAAGTAATTTATCGATAAGTATATAACAGACGTTTTGAATATTGCATTCATATGTCCTAACAAAGACCTGTTTTGCGTAACTATTTACATATAACGTACATATGTATGTAGGCGTAGTTAGTTTATGGTCAACTCTCGAGCAAACTCTGCGCTGCACTTTCACTCCTCACATCCTGATATTACGTAATTACTTTTGCGAAGAGACATGATCATTGCGTAATGTCCAACTTTAGTACAAATAACTATGTAACTTAACTTTTAGGAATGTAATAAATAAGTAGTTCCAAACGGCACTTAAGGCTATCGTGAGTAGCTTGGCAATAAGTTTTAGTGTAATCCTCAAAAATTGGAAATGTTAACCTGCTATATTTAGCTGTTATCTGAATATTTGAGTGAAAGTTATTTTTATGATATTTCTAGCTAAGCCCCGCGGTGTTATTGGCGTAGCTTGTCTTAAAAAGTAGCCCGAGTTACGTCTTATACCATAAATTATCTGCCAGTGGAAGTCCTGTCGAAATCGGCTGAGCCGTTTCAGGGACTAAGCGGAACAAACAGTAAGACAACTTGGTGGGGTTGGAATGGGCCTCCGGTATCCTCACTCAGACGGTGAAACACAGCGCAAGCGCTGTTTCAGACCTGTTTTCTGTGAGGTCGTGGAATCATTCCGGTCGAGCCGGCTCATTGCATGATCAATTTCGCCCCCGGTTCCAAGACAGTTTAATTTTTAGTTAAGGTTTTTTTAGACTTCCCTAATATCATAGCTCGGCGTGTTCATGTGTCACTGTTGTTGATCCTGGCGTGCAGGAGTTAATTATAAATTAGTCTAAAATAGGACTATAAGCGAGCATTAATAACCAACTCCAAAACGACATCATGGTTGCTGTAGCAATTATTTTGCATACTTTTTTCAACGTATCGTATATTATTATCTCTCTGCCATAAAGAAGAGAAGATACAAAAAGTTAAATAGGTAAATGTTGAAAGGACAGCAGAAGTACACAACATCCAATTAGAAATGAGCTTGAACTATGCTAATATAACAAAACGAAATACGGCATCATTATTAGTTATAAAACACAGTAAGCTGCATTAGAAGCTATATTTAATTGCAAGTATTTTAAGGCTTAAATCTATAACGCATAGATTCTTTGCACTAATAATGGACTCATTACAGATTGAAGCACTGATTCTCAACCTTATGCACGTAATTGTAAGAATATATAAAAACTTCATTAGAGTATAATACGAATTTTAAATTAATCACATTTAAAACTAATTTGATTAATTTTTAAGAATATTATCGAAGCGTATCGAGAATTTTTAACCGTGGCCTTCGCAGTTTTGAATAATTAAATCTTGTAATTTATGGTATTAACGATTGTTGACACAAGTTCCTAGATTTTTGAAACTGCTTATAATTTTCCTATCAGACAATCTCCTAAGGCTAGTCGACGGTAATTGATGCAATTTTTTTGATTGCATAAAATATATTCAACAAGCACCTTTAGCCTTTATTACGGCCGCCATACTTATGAGATGTCATAATGTTGGTGACAAAAAATGTTAAGAAACACTGTTTTATTTCAAACTCAGCGAGTTAGACTACAACGCCTCTCGACGACAAGGTCAATGGTCTGACTGTATCAATGGTGACAGAAGATTTCAATATTTGCATTTATCAGCAAAAGTCTTACCCTTTCAAGTGGAACTGTTTGTAGAAATTAAAATAATATGCCGAATTCGGTCAATTTTAAAATTTTATGAGTCCGAAATACATAGTTCTGTGATTTGAGTACAATCATTTATTTACTACTACTAATGAGAGAAAATAAGAAAAAAAACTATCTATTGAATAATAAAGTGAGAAGCAGAAAAACAGCTGGTCATTGCTTAGATTGTCTTGTGTGAAAATCGCAACGGTATTAGAAAGCACTCGCTAATAAAGCTAATGTTCTCCTAGACCATAGCTGGTTGTGCCTATATTGAACAAAGGAGAGCAGTAGTTTAATCAATGCACTCTACTATCAAAATTACAACGCATATTCCGCTAAACCGATTAGACTCGGATTGAGTCTGAAAGGGCCTAGTGGATTTTCACGGGCTTTGCCACTTTTGTGTACTGTTACTACATAATAAAATAGATTGGAGTAGAATTTAATACATAGATTTTAAATATTCAAATATGTTTAATTTTTATTTATTACAAAAAATACCCGGTTTAATGCTTACTTTTATGCATATATATGCATAAAATATTTTTTATTGCGGGTTATTCTAGAAATGAATATTAAGTTTTAGTAATTACATTTAAGAAATAATTTGATAATTTTTAAAAATGGTTAAGTTTTATCACGATTTATGTGAGAAAGTCAGTTTGATATTATAATGAAGTTACGCTATGCTAGCGATGTAGAAAAAACAAATACTAGAGTAGGTGCTTATAAAGAGTTAAAAGACGCGCATAATTTCTATTTAAATATCAGAAATGTATTATTGCACAATGTCAATTTGCTAGTGTTAACTTTGCACAATATGATATTTTAATGACCACGAAAACAAACATGTAAAAAATTACATTGGTCCGGTAAGCCGGATGGATGAATCGGGTAATCATCGATTTAACACAATTGTAATACGAAACTATAATAAAGTACTCATTAAAAAGTTTCCTGTACGTATTTATAATTATAGTGGATATAGTTGAATAATTCACATGGAACATTTGGTATATCTTACGTTATAAATGGTCGAATGAACATTAATAGTGCGTATTTGCACTGGCGGGAATATAATTGCTCACGAACTCTCACATGTACACTCGAATCAAGTTTCCTGCTACTGGAACCAGGAATACCGCTTCACTGTCTATTGCCATGATTGAAACTAGTTTCAATATTTTTTTTAACAGTTACCTTTCGAGAATATGCCTTTAAACTTTAGAGTTCTTTATTTAATGCAGTCCAGTCCATATGTTATGACAAATAAGTAAATAGAAAATGTTTAATATTCTCTATGATATTCAAGAGTGCTTGCAAAGTCTGAAAGCACGAATCCGCATTGAGTTTTTATAAAATTTGTTGGCTTTGGACAACGTTTTTTTTTTACTGTTTTATAAGTAAAATACAATTGAATTAAATAAATAATCGATTTTTAATGACAAATTACTAAAAAACAGAAATCTTCATGTATAATATATTTTAGTAGAAGACGTCTCGTCAAAAGTGGAATTATTTTAAAATGTTTTGAGCTCATTAAAGGCTGCTTACTAATGCTTCTTTAAATATTGAACGTTGGCCCTCTATCCTTTCCACATAAGAATCAAAAGTATAATTAAATACACAAATATTTTTATTGGTACAAGAAATTAATAATGCAACTATAGAATAAGAGGAAATCGCAAAAGCTTGTATCGATTTGTCTCCCTTATTTAATCTACCACATCGCAAAAGCGAATTTAGTCAAATTGCATTCGTATGCTCATTGAGTTAAAACACCGTTTGTCGTCCGTACCAAACTTTTGCAGATTATTATTATTCTATCTCTCCGATTTCATAAAATCGATGCATTAAATAACTCTTTTACTTGTCTAATATAGCTAAATTTAGTACCCGCTGGTGCGTTGACCAAGTTCTTCAGTCTTTTATTTTATGTTAACTTTGTTGCATACTACAGTATACATAAGTTAACGGTACTGGCTGAGGCTCCACAACGACGCCTAGACCAAGTTCTTCTCTTCATATAAATAATTATCTGTCTCGTGTCGAACTTCATTAAACTTTTGCCATGTCTATCAATTTACATGAAAATTTTGAATAAGTTTATCCCTGTACGTACTCACTCATCTACTTATACGTAATTTGCGTGAATGAAATTGTTGGCTGTCTGTCTGTTAGGCACGCGAATTTGCTAGCTAATAACACAAATTTATAACGATGGTAGCGAATGTAATTACACAAATATCTACGCATTGAAATGCTGTACGTTCGTTTAAGGAATTTATTTAGAAATTGATTCGCTTTAGAATTTGAATATTTGTGAGGTGTATCAATGAAAGGATTATTTGTAAATAATTTTTAATGCAGGGAAAACATTCAATTGGACGTAAACCTCTCAATATAGGTCTAGTATATTAAAATTACTTTACTGTTGTTAAGTGAATTATCAGCTTTCATTTATTTTTAAAGGAATTCGCAACATATTAGCCAATCATATATTGACTTTTGGGTCGAGTGGTAGTGTGTATGGACCCACTTAGCACTTAGTGAAAAATCTTTAGCTGTGTGGGGCCTGCATGTATTAAGTCTACGGTGCGATTCCTTTCTCGGAACTACACCCACCTCACCGCACCGGTGAGAGTAACCTTCTCGCACGAGTAAGACAAACTTTTCTCTGACCTTTGCGATTTCACTTACATTTAGAGAATTAAAAATATAAAATCCTCCAATACCTTAATATTATCTCCATCAATCATTTCGTTAGCATTTCATTCATAATTTAGCAGCCAATTTATATATCCGACACATACAATAATCTGTTAGCCACTTTGTTACGTTATTTAGTAGGCAAATTACAATGTTATTTATTGACTTCTCGAGTGATATTAAATCCAACTACTAGGTACAATGCAGGGATATTGATTATGTCAATGTTGATACTTTAGGAGGTTGTAGTTGGAATTATTACAAACACAATTTCCTACGATGAACCATTTTTGAAATCTCAAAAATGGTTAAGTTTATGTTATAGTAGTGCATGGTATTACATTAAGTATATTGGTGGTGGAAGGGTAGGATATTTCAAACGGAAATCTAGTAGTAATAATGACTACTACAACTTCTTAAATCGATTTATCCAGTAACTTAGCATAAAGCATACGTACCTAATACTTTTATGTCCTGTGATAAATTGTGTTAAATTATTTTTTTTGCAAATAACTCGAGTTTTTCATACCTCGCTATCGGCAGCGTATTTAGTACTAGACTTCTATGTGTAAGATATAAAAATTTCCGTTAAAAAAATATTTTAGAATCATTTATCGTCTATACAGTTTAAAAAATAATTTAGGATTTAACAAAAGGTTCAGTTTGGTTTGGATCTGATACTTAAGCTTTTTTACAAAGGCCTCATACCTGTCCTGGAGCAACTAATTTTTAAATCTTTAAATTGCCAAGATTTTTGCGATTTAGATAAAGCAAACGCGTATTTATTATTCACCGTCCTTATTACGAACACTCAGCCAAGTTGACGGAATGTAACGAATCTCTAAATATATTGAATAGGTCGAAGGATAAAAATACATATTAAAAAGCTTATACCACGTCTTACATGAGAGCATTCGAAGCGCGGGTGGTGATGTTGAATTTTTCACACCCCCTCGCCAATCCAATGCGCCGTCACCCCGCACTTAATAAAATATTATCAGGGTAGACTTCGTCACATTTCGAGAGTATAGACTTTAAACTACCATTGCCCTTAATTTGGTACAAATTTTTATTTAGAGCAGAACACTTAATAAAGAAAATTGATATGCTTTGCTGTTTGTTTTGTTAATGCAGTTTATTAATTAAAAAGGAATAGTGAAATAAACAAATATAGATATCGTTCAGTGGTTTTAATATTGAACTAAATTAATTAAGAGAGTGCTGAGCGACGTGTTTGTCAGCTACATTTGGCACACCTGCTATTGTCAACTACTCCCAAATATATCTATTGTTTCCCAAAGTACTTATCTATTTACTTTTGTAATTGACTGTGACAAGAAAACAAATACGTCAGAATCTTACAAATATACCCGCACCGGCGAAAAAATTAATAAAGAATCCAATCGCCTAGTAATGCGACTTCGATTGTTTGAATTTTCATAGATGATTGCTTTCGTACAATTTCACTTCTACACGTATAAATAAAGGATTCACACCTTTCAAGTGTTCTGACGTCATATTTAATACATAATATTTGTAAGTCCAGCAGTGGACGTTATTTCGGCTGAAAAAATGATGATGGTGATAATTTGTACGTACATCGGATAAACTATAGTATAAACCGCAAAAAATAATGTTTCAGGTGACTTTCCGCTTCTCCGCTATCACACCGATATAGATATCAATTCCTTGGTATTAAACAAAATGTTGTTCAAAATGTGTTAGTGTTATACATACTTTACCTTAATATATTGAGTTTCTCTTACTGTAACTAATCACATCCCAAAACCAACTCAAAAATATGTAAATAAAGATTAAACTAGGTCAACTAGGTTTTACAGGGATTTAAGTTACAGCATGACTTTGAAACAAAGAGATGAGAATTATAAAGGATTTTTGCAGGTTTCTGTGGGTCTTTCGAACCTGATGAATCACTTCATTAAAACTTCGTCGTAGGTTTATAGTTAGACACTCTGTGATTTAAAATTAAAGTTAATATATCTATTCACAATCATCGCGGAAAAAATTTTAATACTTGGAATAGGCTTTCATGTGTGAATGATAGAAATATTTGCAATTAAAATTTAAATCTTTTCTCTTCTCTACTGGCACAGTTTTTAACAACACATCATATTTTACAGGCATAAATCCATTCAAATAAATATATCCTCGTGAAAAAGTGTACACAAAATAAACACCATTATTTTTGGCATTTCTCCTTCGAACAGCATAAGGAAATAACAATATTCCAAGACCAGATAAGAATATTGGATGTTATTGACTCCAAATATCGTATTTGATGTGTTCATGACAGGCTATCAGGTGCTCTTAGAGTCTCGTACATGACGTCTTCGTGAATATTTTTTTAATCAACTTATGTATTATTGGGTATAAGCAACTGTTACAATATATTAAGGATACACTCGTATAGAGGTGTGAAAGGGATTAGAATAATTGTAGTTACCGTATCGATAAATCTTCCTTCTTAGCTGGTTTTTTGTTGTAAGTGCAAATTGCAAGTTGTAGAACCAGTAGATATAGCATGATAATATAGAAATAAGACTACAAAATTGTTATAGCAGGATGAATAAATATTTTCCTGTTAAATTGTGTGGAAGTATTTGAAGTTATACTTCTTTTGGCGCATTAGGGAAAAATGATGAGACGAAATTTTAACGATGCGCGCGCACACCGTTCCAATAACTGACACCCTGAAGTTAGCTATAGTCAACATTTTAGTTTTTCAAATTTTTATCTTGTTACGTTTGTATAACTTCTAACGCGTGTACATAAGTACACACATACTTTTTTTATATTTATAAAACTGTTTTATCTTCATAGAAACCTCTTTGTGAGCATTGTTATAAATAAAAATGAATCGCCGAAATGTAAGTACTCGCATAACTTCCGATCAGTTGCACTTTTTATATAATTCTTTTTTTATTTGTTCATTATTGTTAGGACAAGGCTTGTTATAACTACAAGAAAAATTAAAAGATAACGGGAAAAGTAAATTTTTTGGTCCGCGACTGTACACTGCCTGTGGGGGGAAGCTAAGACATATGTAAATATAGCGGTACAAAGTTCGCCAGGTAATATTTTGAAGATATATTTTAATAAAGACAACCTGATATGCCTTTGTTAAAACAATGAAGTCGTGTAAAAAACGTTATATAGCTACATTATTTTGTAAATTTGTACATATGCATATTATCTATATAAATAAAAATGGATCACTGAAATGTATGTACGCGCATAACTTCCGATCGCCAGCAACTAATTTTTAAATTCTTTTTTATATTAGCTATTGTCAAGACAAGGTTAGTAATTAAAGAAAATTATGAGAAGTGTATTTTTTTTGACCAGCTGTAGCGGGCATAAATGACAAAAACAAGATCTTCGGAAGTTTAGAATATTTTTTACAAAAAAAATGCGGTACGAAGTTCGTCGGGTCAGCTAGTATTCAAATAAAATTAGAAGTGTTCAGTACTTTTAACAAAGATAAATCAATAATGGGCCTAGTTAAACTTAGACTAAGTACAGTGATTCAGTATTTTAATGCTTCTGTTGCGAATTGAAAAAAAAAATGGTGGAGTAGGCCAATAAGAATGGTCGTTGGTGCTACAGGATTGTCATTTCAAGGCCGAACGTGTCTATATACTTAGAAAGTTCACGGCAAAAAATAGAAGGTGAATATTTTTTGTAAGATAGTTTACATATGCACTATGCTCATAAAATAGAAAGGTAACTAAGTTCAAAAGCAAATCTCAAGCCTTATCCGTACACGTTTTAAAACCAGCATTTCTGTGCAGGCAACATCGATAAATATATTAGTTAAAATACTATCCCTTGGATCTTTATTTTGAATTCAGAATGATCCTTTTTTAATTTATTTGTCTATGGCAATGATCTATAAGAAATTACACTAAGTTCTTTTTGTTTATATTATGTGCTATATATTTTCTAAGTTATTCTATCGTTTAGTCTATTCTTCTATTCTATTCTGATTAGTAAAAAATAAATGTTTTAGACATTTTTCTTTGATTGACATACTAGTAATTGAGGCTTAATAAAATTATGTATGTGCTAACGAAATGTTACAGTAAATATCGTAGTTTTTCTCAGAGATATAATTCTAACCATATTTCTGAGAAAATTCTCAACAGTGCGCTTTCATTGAATTGAATGGCACTATATAATGCCGCTGAATTGAATAGCGCTTTCTATGCACTAAGTAAAATAACGACATTCTATAATTCCAATAAATGAAAATGTCTGAGCTACCTCTTAAAGGGTAAATAGACAAGCAGTACTGAAGTGAAGACTATTTCTAAACTTGTGTAACAATAGTACCCAAATAAAATAAAGATTATACTTAACTCATACCTGGCACAGCTTGTGCTTAATATAGCAGAATGTAATCTTTTTCCACGCCTGTTGGGGTAGAGTTACAATCTGTCAAGATATATACGAGTATCTTTTCGGAGGTATGTTTTGGACCCTAAGGAAATATTAATCAAAACATTATTTGTTTTATGATGATGAGTAACTCAATGGCAACATGATACAATGGTTAGGGAAAAATATTTGTTACTAGCTCAGGTGCTAATTTGTGTGTTTATGAATGCGGTATAGAAAAAGAAAAACAAAGCCGTCATGAGGACTACCGACAGAGGTGAAATCTCGAAACTACAGATGTTTAGGTTCACTTGAAATGAACTTCTTTGCTCTTTAAATAAAACGCGCGATGAAAAGAAGTAATTTTTTTAAATAAAATACATAAAAAGCAATACAATCGGGCGATTGTTTTTTGTTTTTAAGAAAAACTGTCCCCATTTCATCTCATCCATTTTTTTTTATATTCTTTATCATTATTTTCATCACGACGAAGACTTGAAGACTCGAAGACTTTAAATACTTGACATTGGCAGAACTAGGTGATTAACTGGTTGTTATTTCATCAAAAGTGGTCAACGCGCCCAAAGACGTTTTCAACTCAAGAACGTGTGCAAAAGTTTAATCTTTTACATTTTGGATCATTCTTAGCCTTCAGTAGTTTATTGTTGAATGCAAGACTCTCCTTAGAATAGTTGTAGTTTATTATAACTATAACTATAAGGATTGGTAAAAGATTTGTATTTGTATTTTAAATAACAAATCTACTACGATACGACTTTTAGCCGATTGAGTCTTAAAATATAGTACATTGTATATATATTCCAGGTTATTATAGGAATTCGAAAGAAAGATCAAGAAAGACTTGCTATCTGAAAATTCATTAATACCTACACGTATTATAAAGGAAAAAACATACCCTTTTTTAGTTTCATCCACGACAATATGTACTTAGACAAATTTTCCGAGGTAGTTCTCTATCGAGTTCTTTTATAAACAGATAATATGTGATATCAGGACTTACATTAAATTTTCTGAACAATAAGGAAGCCAACAATAGAGATAATATAAGGGCGATAATGTATCCGACGTTATTAGCGTACATTATGTGTAAATATCGTTACCATCGCGAACACAATTACAGTGATTTTCGTGTTACAGTTCTATTATAATTATGTTGCTACATTTTTATAATATAATATTTTATTCAATAATGGTGTTTTATACAGAAATACGATAACGGACTTTTAAACTCTCCAAAGGTGGCTACTGAATTATTGAATATCTCAAAATATTTTGCTTATTCAGCTCTTACAAATTGCAATATGCGTTCAAAAATATATGACGAATTCAATGATTTTTAAACTTCATTTTATTGGCAGTCAATTTTACTTTAACGTTGTTAGGCGCATTACAAACGCATATAAATGGAACATTAAAATTATTAAACAAAACTGTTTAGAAACAAAGGTAAAGAAGACGATAACGTTTCGTTGAATTTTTAAAGGCACGGTTAGTGTAGCAGATGTGGTAGCCGACGTACTCGCACAATACGAAAAATTTAATATTTATAGTCGGCGAAACACCTTGTTTTGCCACGTTATGAGACATTGTGGGATTGGACAACAATGTTTCGGAGGGATGTCGTCGTCCTTGTTTGACAGGCACACCAGCGACATATACCATACGAGTAATTGAATTATTTAACCTATGAATCATTTATATCGTATGAATTCTCTAATAGTGACATTAATCTACAACGAATACCTTTGCAGCCTTCCGACGCCTATAAATAGGTAGGTTATCTAAGGTAAATTAATATAGTAATGATTTTAATGGCTTTCGGAGTACCAATGCATGTAGCCAGTCGCATCGCCACAGAGGAATTTGTGCCATATTTTAAGACGACAGGAAATAGCCGTGAAATGAACACGTCTCTGGAAAATTGTAGTCAGTCTTCGGTTAGAATGATAAGGAGCAATTAGGAAGAGTGAGCGTATCATGTCGTTTCCAGACTAAGTAAGTAATTTGCTTAAATAATAAATAAATATTTGGGACATCTTACACACAACGGTATCTAGTCCGAAACTAAGCAGAGCTTTTACTGTGGGTACTAGACAACTGATATTAATACATATATACTTTTTTTTATAAATACATACATGTTATACACAAAGGGCACCCACACTCCGAAACAAATATTTGCAGATCATACAAACATTAGAGAGACCTCTAGCACAGTTCTAGTCTCTGGAACACTTGCCAATGATTAAAAATTACTTTTTAATCATTGGCAATTGTTTCAGAGACCTTGTTTTTTTTAACCTTTGTGAACGTCTTTACGTTAATTTTAATTCCATACGCAGTGGTAACTATACTGACTAAAGGTTAAACTCCTTTAGTCAGAATAGTTAGTTGTTTTGTGAAACCACTTGGGATTTAATCTTATTTGCTTAATCGAAAAATATTCATCTAGTCAATGGTTTTTTCTTGAAAAGCCATAAATAAGACGGTTATTATCGCGTAAACTCGTGACTTGGAACAAAGTCCATACGTTGTCCTGCCATATTCGAGCCACAGCGAGCTTTGCTCTCGACGATATTTCATCCTTCATGTGTTCGCTTTTAGCCACTAACAACATTACCTTAACTGTGTCAAAAGACTTCAAAAGACTGTCAATAGTTAGTCATATAGGACGAAAGATAAAGAGACGCGGATAAAATAATACTGTTCATAACATTTTAAATTGTCTGCATTTTTATAAGCCCTCGTCGTTTTACCGGATATTTTTAATTTTGTACATTTCTTGCGCTATGAACATTATCATACAAGGCTGCTTTTTTCTAAGAAAAAAAAAGAAAATTATAAGTGGGTAACGCGAACGACCAATTTGAACTCTCTACCAGTATCCTTATAAGCAAAAGCCATTTCGTACTATTTGCTTGTCCCTTATGAATAGCTTTCTCTTTCAACATAGTTTACGGTACTTTGCTGTATACTAGCTTCCTTTTACGTAAACGGGATCGACATATCGCTGGCAAAATGTAAACGTTTAATTTATTAAATAAATGTCATTTAGTGGAACACAATGAAAATATAGGTTTTTTAAAATATAACATTATTTCAATGCACAGTTTTATTCCTAATGCAATTTCAAAAATAAATAAAGGATGCAGTGATGTACGAACTGTACGGATGGCCGTAAAAGTATAGGGACATTCCAACATGTGACCAAGTTATGAGTCGAGAGGCGATGCATCTTCCAGCTTAGTTAATATATCATTTCATCGTAACCAAGTGAGACAGACAAATTGCGCACTATGTTATTTAATATTTATTGAACAGAAGGTTACCCGATCAATCAACTGAAGAAATGAAAGGTGTGAAGTTATTTACCTACTATTTATTTATGCATTTATACATAAGATACGGCTGATGCTATAAATAATTTATTACTTTTTAAGTAATGATACGGAATGATCTTTATTTGTTAGATTGTTAAGACCGTTTTGTCGATATGTAGTGGTCGTTATACAAATGTAGAACAACATCATCAACTTAGGCTTAATTTAAGCGAGTGTCAGTAAATACTTTGTAAACAGCATATATGTAGGGAGCATATTATTGGTTTCGTTGAGTCTAGATTTTAGGCATGAGTTGCGCTCCTGCGGTTAACCTTTTAACTACCTGAAGACTATGAACTACAGTGTAGTTGGTTTAACTGCAAATCAGTGATAATCTAATACTGGACTTTATTCTAAGGACGCATTACATAAACTTATATATATGAACATACTTAGACACTTGATTTCTATGAAACATTAACTACGAAACATGATTGTTAGAACAAAACCATATTTATCACTGAAAATGTAGCGTCGGTATACACATGTCAAACTCAGTGAAATAAATACCGCAATAAAACCAGGTAACGGTTGAAAAATCGGTACTTATTACAAGAACAGCTCCTGTCTGTACGCTTAAGCTATATATCTTATGTTTCTCGAAACCCAACGTATAGCAGGCACATTCCTTATGTTGAAAAAAAACACAACCACAACATAAACAGTGTGCAAAATAACCGTTCATCTTAAACATTTGTCAAGAGAGGCTTATGTTAACTTAGAACGGCTAGGGAAACGAGTAACGTTGGAAAAATTGCCGACCCTTAGCCTTACGCATACGTTGAGATATTTACCTGTTTAAGAATATGCATGCTTTTTATTACGGGACCAGAAAACTCGACACGTGTATATTTGTTTAAATAGGAAAACTTCTTGCGTTTAGCTTTCTAGCGACGAAATCTTTGAACGCTACTAAAGTAGTTAAATTCAGATTCATCAATCATCAAAAGCCCATAATGTCGCACTGCTGGGCTCGAGGCTCCTTGCAGGAGAGGGTTAAAGACATACGTCCCCACGCTGGCCAAGTACGGGTTGGGGACTGGCAAGAATATGTTGTGGCTACGTATCTTGCCGATGGATGTTTTTAAGCCGCCCGAAGGCCTCCTACTAAGCTTCACGACTGTTATCGTATGATAACAACCGGGACCGACTGCTTAACGTGACCTCCGAATCACGGAGACGCTCATGGTAACATGCTACTAGCGGTCACCTATCCAGGTACTGACCGCGCCGTCGTTGCTTACCCTCGGTGATTGTTTCTAATCACCGAGTGCAACTGGGCTATGAGCGTCTCAGTTTTCTTATTCAGTCAATTCAGATTCTCTGACGATTAAAACTAACATCCTCCATTATCTGATACCCTCCATCATCGAAACACATATTATTAGGAAAATTTGTCTTTACAACGAGAATACAAAAAGTTTGATTTAATAAAATTGTTTTATCTGTTGTAAGCAATGCGGTTAGGTTGGTTCAGCAGCCCGACTTTGCACCAGCTACGTTTACCAAGGCACACCGCGTAGAAAAGTGTTCTTAATTATTTACGCAGCCACCGCACTTAGTAAACGCGTCGCAAGTCACAGTAAACAGGATAATGTTTCAAGCTTTAATTTTTCCTAACTTCTGGTTTTACAGGCCGTTATTTTTTAAATCAACGGCCACGGGGACGCGAGTGCCAAAAGGATCCGAAATTCTGCAGCCAATCGTCCGCAATAAAACAGGCGAAGATCGCAGCCTCAAACAACGTTCGTGTATTATTCAGGGAGGGTGGAGTCGGGCACATGTGTCCACTGACAATCCACTGTTCGCGGAACTATTTTTTTTTGGTTTTACATTAGCGTAGTGATATTGTAAAACTTCGTGTTTATTTCTTTATAAAATTGTCGACTATTCGCGGAGCGACCCATGGCTGCTGTGCCACAGGAATAATACTGGATTTACTTAAATGCCATCCTAGGAAGCGAGGTGAGTAATGTGAGGCACGTAAAACAATCTTTCTTTTAAGATATCGAAGTGTAAAATATTACAAGTTACGCATTCAGATAGCTGGCAGTAGGTCCATAGATATGTAAATTTTTAATTTACGGTCTCTCCGGGACGACTTTGTTTCGTAAAATGGTAAGAACCATTTATTTTGTTACCGGTTAGACGTTAAAGAGTTGATTCGTAGCATTAGGTTATGAAAACAGCGCAAAATTAAATTATTACAATGTAAAATGATCATGTTTAAAGGATTTTCCTCAGTCAGCTGTCCCCAAGGACGCGCCTGCTAACTTTTTTGGAGCGACTATAAACAGTGAACGACTTAATTATAAATTATTAACGAGTAATACAGGACAGGCACAGCAGAGTTGGCGCCAAGGTCATCGAGTGTCGAGGAACGTTGATATCTTGATATTTTGTGTACCGCTGTTTTGTTTTTCGGTGTCTGTTAGGTGCGAGAGACGGTCAAGAACTGAGAACGGCTTGTGCTTTAGGCTCTTGCTTGAAAGCAACGCAAGTATGTGAAATATAAAGAGCTCGGTAATTTTTAATTCTGTCGATTCAACTTCTTGGATGGCATGTGTTAATAATTCAGAGAGTGGTGGGGGAGACCGCATCGTTACTGGTACGCCAGGAGGTTACGGTTCTGTAAAAGATATATGGAAAACGGAATGTGCATTTACAATATTTGCTACTTTTACATCCTTTTCAAAAGTTTATTAAACACATTAAAATTAAATTCGGTTTAAGACTTTACTACTATTAGTTTCAATATTTACACGTGTTAATACAGCAAATGACTCTACGAACTACTCAAATAGGAAGACGAGTTGGTTATTTACGAGTTCTTTTTATTGCGTTTTTATTTCTTTGATTTTAAACTTTAACCTAAAACAAGATCTTGGGACAATTTATTTTAATTGAAATTTTAAAGGTTTCTAGCTAATAAGCCTGGTACAAAAATCACATTGCTGCGTTGTTGATTAAAGACAGCAAGTTGTCAAATAACGTTTTTTTGATGAGATGGCAACCACCCGACTTGCTATTTCTGCCAATATCGAGTATTTAAAGTCTCCAATTCTAAGTCTTTGAGTCTTCAAGTTTTCGTCTTGATGATATTAATGATTAAAGATATAAAAAAAATGTGGATAACATAAAATGGGGATCGTCTTTTGAAAAAACAAAAAACGATCTCCTGTCAAATAACTCTTATTTTTCTTTTGATGAGATGGCAACCACCCGTCTCGCTATTTCTGCCAATATCAAGTATTTAAAGTCTCCAATTCTAAGTCTTTGAGACTTCAAGTTTTCGTCTTGATGAAATTAATGATTAAAGATATAAAAAAATGTGGATGACATGAAATGGGGGACCGTCTTTCGAAAAAACAAAAAACGATCTCCTGTCAAATAACTCGCACGTTCTTACAAATTCGTATAGAGAAAAAGAAAAGGTAAAGCCTCTTTGCAAATGTCAACCTCTCATTCATTATTACGATGTTGATTATGAAATGAAAGACTAAATGGACCGAATTGAGCACTTTTATCAATCATTTTTATCGCAGTTCGGAAACTGTAGTCCCCCCGTGTTCCGGCGTACGAACAGATTACAATTTCAAAGGTACTCGTGTTGCATCTTTTTAAAATTATTTACAGAGTTTTTATCACAGTTTAAAGTAAGTAAAGTTCTTGCTCAAGAACATAATTGATTAATTTACTTTTACTTACGATTATTTACTATTTACTCCATGTTCTTTTTTTACCTTCGTATAAAAACGAATTTTTCATTCCCCAAAATCCAATACTACTATTAAGATGTTGACATTTTATTTTCATTTAGTGGCAGCACTTTACATTTTTACACACACACACACACACATATATATATATATATATATA